>JBBPBX010006431.1:55239-68504 GCA_038048925.1 Garcialebias charrua | reverse complement strand
GTTGTTTTTCATGATTTCATCTCATCTTTTGTTTAAATGTTCTTAATTTCATGTGTACAGCACTTTGTTGCAGCTGTGGTTGTTTTAAATGGCTTTATAAATAAAGTATAATTGTTATATTTGTTTGCTGACATTATAGTAAAAGTGTGTTTGAGCTGAACTTTTCTTTTAAAAATGAACATAATTGTCAAATAGCTGATAGGTTCGCTTTGACCGGTCTTCGTGTGCGTGGGCTGCTAAAACCTTCATCTGTTTAAAATTTAATAAGATTAACACTTAAAAAACATATTTATTTGCTGAAAATTATAGCAAAGATGTGTCTGAGCTGAACTTTTCTTTAATAAATGAATATGTTCAAATCCGCTGGATTTAAAGGAGACCACATATTGGTTTTTTAAATTTTTATGGTATTTCTGTGGGCTATCCAGGCCATATTCATTCAATTTAATGCACAAAATAATTCTTAGATAATAAAATATCCCCTTTCTAGTTATGCATTTTCTGACTTCCGTTCTAAACGACCGGTTTATGATAATGAGCTCTGAATGCCACGCCCTACAAAAATCTGTTTACATTTACTCTGCCCTCTGAAACAGCCAGTATCTCTAATATGTTGTTGTTTTAAAATTAGCTCTTTTTTAATTACTCATTTGACTTACTGTTAGTGCTAGCTTAAGATAACTTACCGAAAGCCGTCTGCGCGCGCCGCCATTTGCAGCTCCTTTTAGCATTAGCCCACCTCCGAGGCTAATGATAGCTCTTCCTCCTCCGGCACACCGCCAGTTAACCGCTCGTTGCATGCGGCGCTTTTGGGAGCGATCGCTGCTTCAGTCCACACACACACAAAGTTCACCGAGTGTCTCCAGTTAATTTATCCGTATGAGGCAACCTCTGACCGGACCCCACGGACCTCAAAAGCCAGCAGTTCCCAGCAGCTCCCGCACGCAGATGGTCCCTTCGCCGGCGGTCTGCTCGTTTTATTTCTGCCGGCTGCGCGTTGGGAGCGATCGCTAAAAATTGAACTAAAACGTAAAAATAACAATTATACTTTATTTATAAAGCCATTTAAAACAACCACAGCTGCAACAAAGTGCTGTACACATGAAATTAAGAACATTTAAACAAAAGATGAGATGAAATCAGGAATCAGGTGAGGGGCTGGACTCAGGTTTGGTGTGGGTTGTGGCTGCGGTTTGTGATGTCACAAACCGCAGGAAGTGAGAACGAAGTGTTTCTATCACAGACAAATAAATCTACTTAGAGTAAATAAACCACTGGGTGCATTTCTTTGGCCTTAGGACTGTGCATTTCTTTGGCCTTAGGACTGTTTTTTTATGAAGTACATACACAAAGTTGAGTAAAAAAACCATTAAAAAGTGAATTTTGAATCTGTGGTCCCCTTTAAATAATTTCGCTTGTTGGGTCTTCCAAACGTGCGCGCGCAATTTGCAACAACCTTCATCTCTTTAAAATGTAACAAGATAAACACCCCAAAATATTTATTTTTTTATTTTTATTCAAACTCATTGAATTCTTCATCCTCTGCGTCGCTGAAGAGTTCTGTCAACTCCTGAGCAGGTAACAGGTGCAGTGCTCAGAGCAGCTGCGTCCTCCTGGCTCCACGTCAGCTCCATCAAACATCCTGCCTTCCTGAACCCAGACAGATGGATTCTTTACTGACTGAGGTCCAAGCTTTATCCTTCCATCCATCCGTCCGTCCGTCCGTCCATCCATCCATCCGAGGACCTGCTGCACGTCACGTGCATCTGTCCTGTAGCTGTTGCTCTCTGTCCATCACGGTGCAAAGCTGCTTTGAAACTTGGTCAAGCCTTCCATGCAGGAATGGAGTTAAAACACTTTAATTTTATCTTTAAACTACAGCATGATGTGCGCGCACACGCTGTCCATCCAGCAGGACTTTTTTTTGCTCTAAAATATCCGTACACAGGTACACTGGTCGTCAAAAGCCTAGAGGGTCCTTTAGCGTGTTGAGGAGAGCAAGACGTGATGGTGTGTGTGTGTGGAGTAAAGTGAATGGCAAATTGAAACGCGGCTGTAAGAAAGTCTGTTTGTGCACCTGTTGGCTGGAATTATTATTAAAACAAGAGGATTAACCTTCAGCCACCGTGTGGTTTATGTGCAAGGCGAGCGAGGGAGTTAACCCTGAAGCAGAGACTTCAGCCCTGGAGGAAAATCTCCCCTGTGTCTTTTGACCACGGATGAAAGACTGAGCAAGAAAGGTTAACACTAACCCTTTTTAAAAAAGAGCTAATTTAAAACAACAACAGTTTAGAAATACTGGCTGTTACAGAGAGCGGAGTTAATGTAAACAGATCGTTGAAGGGCGTGGCCATGACAGCTCATTATCATAAACCAGTCGTTCAAAACAAAAGTTAAAAATTGCAGAATTAAAAAGGGTATAATTGATTACTGTATCTAATAATTATTTTGTGTATTAAATTGAATGAACATTGTCTGGATAGCCCACAGACATACCATAAAAATTTTAAAAACCTATTTGTGGTCCCCTTTAAGGAAAAAAGGCATTTTTGCACCTCAGTACACCCTAAAGGGTTTTTGTAAAAACTTTTTAAAATTTAATTTGTGTTTATTATATTACGAAGTGAATATAAAAATCTAAATATTTTCAATATAATTTAGATTTTTATATTTGCTCACTAAAATATAATTTATTATATTTAGAAATATTTATTATTATTATTATTATTATTAAATTTGTTCATTTTTTTACAAAAGAAATACAATACAAGACAATCCCATTAATGATACGTACACAATGTAAAAAAATGAAAGGTAGCAGAAAGAAGAATAAATCTTATTATATCTGCCCCTTTTTTCAAACAATCAGATTAAACAATAATAATCTTTCACCAGCAGTACAAAATGACTAACTCTTTCTAATTTTCTAATACTAATACATAACTAATAATTGATACAATACACATTATGCTAATTCATATATATTTTTTCAACAAATTCCTTTTGATCATTTTCTTAAATGTAAACAGTGACTTGGCATTTTTAACTACATTCTCCAAGCCATTCCATAATCTAATTCCCTGGATTGAGGTAGAACGTCCCTTCAAACTAGTTCTGAATTGTGGTTTTACAAACATCTCTGTCCCCTTAAGATTATAACAACTTTGTCTTTTAACAAAATTCATTTGGATATTTAAAGGTAAATCGTTATTTTGAGCCCTATACATAATTGATAAAATATTATAATCAACCAAATCATGGAATTTCAATAATTTCAGTTGATAAAATAATGTACTGGATGGATGACAGTAATGTTTTCTAGTGATAATTCTTACAGCTCTTTTCTGTAATACAAAAATAGGCTTTGTGATTGTTTTACACGCTTTCCCCCAAACATCAATACAATAGATTAAGTGTGGAACAATGATTGTGTTATACAACAAATACAGAGCTTTATCATTCAATAGGTCTCTGACTTTGTACAGTACTGCAATCGATTTAGCTATTTTTATTCTTACAGAATTTATGTGTTGTTTCCATGTCAGTTTGTCATCAATAATAACACCCAAAAACTTCACCTCACTCACTCTACAAATCTCAACACCCTCAATTTTGAGTGGAACGTCAACAGTTTTCTTTTTATTACTGAATATCATGTAATTAGTTTTTTCTAGATTTAATGATAATTTATTGATTTTAAACCAAGTTTGTATTTTGGTAAATTCTGTCTTTATCAATTCCAACATTTGTTCTATATCTTCACCTAAACAGAAAAATGTGGTATCATCAGCAAAAAGTATACATTTAAGGAGTCCTGACACATTTACCAAGTCATTCACATATAAAATAAATAGCTTTGGTCCAAGCACAGAGCCCTGGGGAACTCCACATGTGATATTACAGAGGTCAGATCTTACATCATTTATTTGTACAAATTGTTTCCTATCTTTCAAATAGCTAGATACCCACTGTAATGCTGGTCCTCTAATACCATATTTGTTCAGTTTTTCAAGGAGAATGGTGTGATCAATAGTATCGAATGCTTTTTTTAAATCAACAAAAATACTGACACAATATTGTTTTTGATCGACAGCAGTTGTTATTTGTTCCATTAATTCCATGAGAGCCATTGATGTAGAGTTTTTAGCTCTGAACCCATATTGACTGTTGCTTAGAATATTTTGTTTGTCTATAAATTGATCTAGTCTGTTCACAAATAGTTTTTCAAGAATTTTAGAAAACTGTGGTAACAAGGATATAGGTCTATAATTGTTGAACACACATTTATCACCATTTTTAAAAACTACCTTAGCTACTTTCATATTATCTGGAAATATTCCTGTTGAAAATGATAAGTTACATATATATGTAAACGGCTCAATAACATAGCTCATTATATCCTTTACAAACATCATATCCATGTCCACCCAGTCCTTTGATCTCTTGTCTGTAAGATTTTTTACTACCTTCATTATTTCCTCTTTGTTAGTTCCATTTAGAAAAATACTGTTTGCACAGCCTGTAATTGAATGGCTCACATTATTATTTACTTTTGGTATTTTAGCTGCAAGGCTTGATCCAACATTCACAAAATATTGATTAAATCCATTGACAATTTCATTTTCATCATAAACTTCATCTTTTTCTGTTACAAAATATTTTGAAATACTAGTTTTTGCTTTATGATTCTTCATAACACTATTCATTACTCGCCATGTTGCTTTCATATCACCATTACTTTTATCTAATAATTTACTATAATATTCTTTCTTATGTTTCCTTATAATCCCTACTAATTTATTTTTATACTTTTTATATTTTTCTTCAGCGTTCTGACTTCGCAATTTCAAGAAACATGAATACAAATAATTCTTTTTTTTACAAGCATTTCTCAACCCTTTTGTCATCCATGGTTGGTCAACGATATTTCTCTCTCCAAAGAGGAGACGTGGGTCCCCCTTCCCATGGGCTCACCACCTGTGGGAGGGGCCAAAGGGGTCGGGTGCAATGTGAGATGGGTGGTGGCCGAGGGCGGGGACCCTGGCGGTCTGATCCTCGGCTACAGAAGCTGGCCATTGGGACATGGAATGTCACCTCTCTGGTGGGGAAGGAGCCTGAGCTAGTGTGTGAGGTTGAGAGTTTCCGACTAGAAATAGTCGGACTCACCTCAACGCATGGCTCTGGCTCTGGAACCAGTTTCCTTGAGAGGGGTTGGACACTCTTCCACTCTGGAGTTGCCCCTGGTGAGAGGCGCCGAGCAGGAGTGGGCATACTGGTTGCCCCCCATCTTGGTGCCTGTACGTTGGGGTTCACCCCGGTGAACGAGAGGGTAGCCTCCCTTCGCCTACGTGTGGGGGGACGGGCTCTGACTGTTGTTTGTGCCTATGCACCAAACGGCAGCTCAGACTACCCACCCTTTTTGGAGTCCTTGGAGGGGGTATTGGAGAGTGCGCCTCCTGGGGACTCCCTTGTTCTACTGGGGGACTTCAACGCTCACGTGGGCAATGACAGTGAGACCTGGAGGGGTGTGGTTGGGAGGAACGGCCCCCCTGATCTGAACCAGAGTGGTGTTCTGTTATTGGACTTCTGTGCTCGTCATGGATTGTCCATAACGAACACCATGTTTAAGCATAAGGGTGTCCATATGTGCTCTTGGCACCAGGACACCCTAGGTCGCAGTTCGATGATCGACTTTGTTGTCGTCTCATCTGATCTGCGGCCGCATGTCTTGGACACTCGGGTGAAGAGAGGGGCGGAGCTGTCAACTGACCACTACCTGGTGGTGAGTTGGCTCCGATGGTGGGGGAGGATGCCGGTCAGACCTGGCAGACCCAAACGTATTGTGAGGGTCTGCTGGGAACGTCTGGCAGAGTCTCCCGTAAGACGGAGCTTTAACTCCCACCTCCGGGAGAGCTTTGAACACGTTCCGAGGGAGGCGGGGGACATGGAGTCCGAGTGGGCCGTGTTCCGCGCCTCTATTGTCGAGGCAGCTTATCGGAGCTGTGGCCGCAAGGTTGTTGGTGCCTGTCGTGGTGGCAACCCTCGAACCCGGTGGTGGACACCGGCAGTGAGGGATGCTGTCAGGCTGAAGAAGGAGTCCTATTGGGCCTTTTTGGCTTGTGGGACCCCGGAAGCAGCTGATAGGTACCGGCAGTCCAAGCGGCATGCGGCTCGGGTGGTTGCTGAGGCAAAAACTCGGGCGTGGGAGGAGTTCGGAGAGGCCATGGAGAATGACTTCCGTACGGCTTCGAGGCGATTCTGGTCCACCATCCGGCGTCTCAGGGGGGGAAAGAGGTACGCGACCAACACCATTTATGGTGGGGGTGGCGTGCTGCTGACCTCAACTCGGGATGTTGTGAGTCGGTGGGCGGAATACTTCGAAGACCTCCTCAATCCTACTGGCACGTCTTCCACTGAGGAAGCGGAGCCTGGGGACTTTGGGTCGGGTTCTCCGATCTCTGGTGCTGAGGTCGCCGAGGTGGTTAAAAAGCTCCGCGGTGGCAAGGCTCCGGGGGTGGATGAGATTCGCCCGGAGTTCCTTAGGGCTCTGGATGTTGTAGGGTTGTGTTGGCTTACGCGACTCTGCAATATCGCGTGGACATCGGGGGCAGTTCCCTTGGATTGGCAGACTGGGGTGGTGGTTCCCCTATTCAAAAAGGGGGACCGTAGGGTGTGTTCCAACTATAGGGGGATCACACTCTTAAGCCTCCCTGGTAAGGTCTATTCAGGGGTTCTGGAGAGGAGGGTCCGTCGGATAGTCGAACCTCGGATTCAGGAGGAGCAGTGTGGTTTTCGTCCTGGTCGTGGAACACTGGACCAGCTCTACACCCTCAGCAGGGTCCTGGAGGGTGCGTGGGAGTTTGCCCAACCAGTTTACATGTGCTTTGTGGACTTGGAGAAGGCATTCGACCGCGTCCCTCGGGGGGTTCTGTGGGGGGTACTCCGGGAGTATGGGGTACCAGGCCCATTGATATGGGCTGTTAGGTCCCTGTACGACCGGTGTCAGAGCTTGGTCCGCATTGCCGGCAGTAAGTCAGGCTCGTTTCCGGTGAGAGTTGGACTCCGCCAAGGTTGCCCTTTGTCACCGATTCTGTTCATAACTTTTATGGACAGAATTTCTAGGCGCAGCCAAGGTGTTGAGAGGATCCGTTTTGGTGACCTTAGAATCGCTTCTCTGTTTTTTGCAGATGATGTGGTCCTACTGGCTTCATCAGTTCGTGATTTACAACTTTCACTGGAGCGGTTTGCAGCCGAGTGTGATGCGGCCGGGATGAGGATCAGTTCCTCCAAATCCGAGGCCATGGTCTTGAGCCGGAAAAGGGTAGCATGCCCTCTCCGGGTCGGGGAGGAGGTCCTGCCCCAAGTGGAGGAGTTTAAGTATCTCGGGATCTTGTTCACGAATGAGGGAAAACTGGAGCGTGAGATCGATAGGCGGATAGGTGCAGCGTCCGCAGTGAAGCGGGCGCTGTACCGGTCTGTCGTGGTGAAGAGAGAGCTGAGTCAAAAGGCAAAGCTCTCAATTTACCGATCGATCTACGTTCCCACCCTCATCTATGGTCATGAGCTTTGGGTTATGACCGAAAGAACAAGATCTCGGATACAAGCGGCTGAAATGAGTTTTCTCCGCAGGGTGGCTGGACTCTCCCTTAGAGATAGGGTGAGAAGCTCAGTCATCCGGGAGGGACTCGGAGTAGAGCCGCTGCTTCTCCACATCGAGAGGAGCCAGTTGAGGTGGCTCGGGCATCTGGTTAGGATGCCTCCTGGACGCCTCCCTGGTGAGGTGTTCCGGGCATGTCCCACCGGGAGGAGACCCAGAGGAAGACCCAGGACGCGCTGGAGGGACTATGTTTCTCGGCTGGCCTGGGAACGCCTTGGGATTCCCCCGGAGGAGCTGCTCCAAGTGGCTGGGGAGAGGGAAGTCTGGGCCTCCCTACTTAGGCTGCTACCCCCGCGACCCGACCCCGGATAAGCGGAAGAAGATGGATGGATGGATGGATGGATAATTTGTTTGTACACAATTTTTTTCATACAGAGTTTCCAAGATATTCATAAACTCATCATATGATCTGTTCACATCATCAACATACACTTCATTCCAGTCTTGTTTATCTAGATCCTCTTTTAATTTTTCCAAAACTTTTTTGATGTGTTTATGATCTTTTTCTTTGTTTTAACTGCTTTTGTGACATTTTGATCATTTTTATAGATTGTGAAAACTGGTAAATGATCACTTAAGTCGGTCGTTAAAATACCACCTATCACCTCTCCGTTTGTTATATTTGTGAAAATATTATCAATTATTGTGGCACTATGAGTTGTAATTCTTGTTGGCTTGGATATCAACGGATACATATTTAAACTGTACATTGAATTTATAAATGTACTGATGTTATTTGAATCTGTTTTATTTCCCATATCAATGTTAAAGTCTCCACACAAAAAAACTTTTTTATTAAAACTCTTCTCCAATAGCTCCAAGATTTTATCAGTGAATATTTCTATATTTGATCCTGGTGATCTATATACACAACTTATTATTATGTTTTTATCATTTTTGTTTATTATTTCTATTGTTATCATTTCCATAATATTATCAACTATTATTGACATTTCATTATTTAATTTACATTTTATTTCATTCATTACATATAGAGCGACACCACCACCTCTTTTATTATTTCTGTTCATGTGAAATAATTCATACCCTTCGATGTGAATATTACTTGTGTTATCATCATTGAGCCATGTCTCTGACAGTGCTATTATTGTAAAAGTTCTGTTTAACTGTTTTAAGTAATCTGTTATTTTGGATATATTTGCATTTATACTTCTGCTGTTAAAGTGAATAATAGAGAGAACTCCATTTGTTATATTGATGTCATTAAATTGCTCTTCATTGTAGTATTCGCTATCTTTTATTACTGGAAAAAAGTTAGCATCAATAACATCATTAACATTATATATTTTAGGTTCTGAGTCTTCGTATGTTGTCATGTTTTAATGTATTTGTTCATTTCAGTTGTTTCATTGATTTGTAATTTGTCCTCCCTTGAACTCATCTAGATCCTTCAGTTCTTTTATCATTTTAGGGTTAGCTCCTTCATGTGTTTTGATAAAGATGTTTCCATTTCTTGTCCATGTTGATGCTATTTTGTGTTGGCTTTTTAGCCACCTTGCTTCCTTTGCAATTTTTCCATTTTTTTTTTGTTAGGTGTTCATTTATGTACACTTTTGTTCCCTTCAGTAGCTTTGATTGACTAATTACATAGTTTCTAAACTTCCTGCTAACGAACTCGACGACTACCGACGGTTTGGAAGTTGGTGATTTACTGGGCAGGGTGTAACAGAACGAAATGTCCTCATATTTTATGTCATAGTAATTGTCCCATAAAAAATTAACTACAGTCTCCTCCAGAGTCTCTAGTTCTTCCTGTGGTGCATCCTCAGTTGGGCCAGTGTTAGTGAGAGCTTGTTTATATGTCCGACACTTACTAACATCAAGTCCTGTGATCACCACGTTGTTGTTTTTTTTGTGTATTTTTCCATGTCATCTATTTTTTTTTCCAGTTCAGCTATTTTATTGTCTTTGCTAATTAACAGATCTTTCAGTTGTCTTATTTCATCAACCAGACCGGCCTGTGAATCAATTTTTGCTGATAATTTTGATAGTTTTTCACTTATAGAGTTTAGTGATTTTTTAAAGTCTTGCATTTCTGTTGAGTTGTTTCCCTCCGACTCTGGTGACTTTTGTCCACCTTTTTTCGTCATTTTCGTCATTACTTACAGAGTTTGTAGTCTAGTGGTAGCAGGTCTCTGGTTGATGGTTTGCTTACTGAACCACGTGGCCCTTCCACGAGGCTCACAGGCCTAACGATGGTGGCTGTGGCCCAGTGCCCTGATCAGCAGTTTTCTGTTTTCCGAAGAGGTTGGCTCACTAGCCTGGCTTAAGGCCGGCGCAGAGCTCCGCGCTTGAGCGAGCGCGGCGCCCCGCTGTGTGAGCGCCGTGAGGTCGCCGCTGCACAAGCCCTTTGAACGTTTACGCGAGCGCGCCAAGCTCCAATTTTACGAGCGCCTACGCGAAGCGCGGTGTCTGACCAATCAGTTGCACGCGGAGGGGGACTGAACTGACCCCCTCCGCTCACAGAGAACGAAGAAGAAAGCAGAGCTCTGTTGGAGCACACACGCTGCTCACGCTGTGCTCTGCTGTGAACCCCTCACGCGCAGCGCGCGCGCGTGGCGCGGGACTCGGTCCAGCGCGGAGCTCTGCACCGGGCTTTAGACGGCGGTCCTCCGGTTTGCACACGGTGTTGGGCCTCCTACAGTCGCAGCAGCTCCGGTGTTATTAGAACAGAACTCACGGTTTCAGCAGCCTGCAGCAATCAGCTCCATCATCCGAAGAGGCTTTGCTCACTAGATCCGATGCAGCCCAGTCAGCACAGCACGCAGCTCCAATAGCTTCAGGCGCAGCTCCGACACCAGCCCGGTCCCATGCGGTGGTCCCCTGGCTCGCCCACGGCGCTCGGCCCAGCTCGAAGCCCCAGGTGGCGTCCACGGCTCCCGGCCCACTCGCGGCGCCTGGTCCAGCTCGAAGCCCCAGGTGGCGTTCACGGCTCCCGGCCCACTCGCGGCGCCTGGTCCAGCTCGAAGCCCCAGGTCGCGTTCACGGCTCCCGGCCCACTCGCGTTAGCTTTTATCAGCAGCACATGGCTAGCGTTAGCTTGTAGCCCGTAGTCTCCACTCCCAGCTTTGTTGTTTTCTTTCGCTGCAACAAAGCACCTCCAGCGTGCCGACCCGCGTTTCTTCGTAACAACCAGCGTATTTTTTCGGTTTATTTGTTAACGAAGCCCTCAGCTCCGCAGCTACGGCACCCGGTTACGGTGATCCAGCTCGGTTAGCTTTGATTAGCCCGGTTTGTAGCTACGCTAGGCTAACTCTCGGCAAAAACTCACGGACACGTTGGCTTGTAGATTCATAATTCTGGATCGCATGTTCCAGTCCAATTCCCCAGCTTTTTCAGCACTCCTCTCTGCACATCCAGCGCAAAAAAAAAACTGCGAGTACAAGCTCTCCAAATACTCCTTTTGGAGGTAGTACTGGCAGGAGCCCGACTAAAAGCGTCCTCTCTGCTCAGCCGCCATCTTAACCCCATCCAACCCCATATCTGAATATGGGGTTGGATTATTATTATTCATTATTATTTATTATTCATTATTTATTATTATTCATTCATTATTTATTATTCATTCATCCATTATCTTTACCCGCTTCTTCTTTTTCGGGTCGTAGGAGTCACTGGTGCCCTTATCCAGCTATAACTGTGCGAGAGGTGGGGAACAACACCCTGGACAGGTTGTAAGTCCATCACATGGACACAGAGAGACAAATGAGACAAATAACCATTCACTTAGATTTATAAAAATCTAAATTATGGGGGGGTTCAAAGGTTAGAGAGGGCGAGCCCGTAATCGGAAGCTCGCTGGTTCGACTCCCCGGACCGACAACATTAAATGTGGGACAGGTGAAGCACCCACACCTGATTCCACCCTCGCCCCCTGAGCAAGGCCCTGAATCCCAATCTGCTCCCCTTAGTGCCCTAGATGGCAGCTCCCTGCACCACTATTATTAAAGTTCAATATTTATTTTTATCTCCTCCTTGAATCGTCACCTTATCATGGTGGAGGAATTTGAGCTCCTGAATGATCCTAGGAGCTATGCTGTCAAGGGCAATAATTGCCACCTCTCCCAAGGCAGATTGGTCCTAGATGACAGGCCAGACAAAGAGTGATTCAGAAGATTTTTATGGACAAGACAAAACAAGGAACTCTGTGTCCCTTGCCCGGACATGGATTACCGGGGCCCCACCCTGGAGCCAGGCCTGGGGGAGGTGCTCGTTGGTGAGTGCCTGGTGACTGGGTCTCTACCCATGGGGCCTGGTCAGGCTCAGCCCAAAGGTGCAGCATGGGTTTGCCTTCTTGTGGACCCACCACCTGCAGAAAGGGCCATAAAAGTCTGGTAGATGATGGCATGGGCAATAGCCAGTGCTGGGCAGCGCTAATCCAAAATTTAGTTCCGCTATTTCTAAAGCACTTATTGATTTATTTAGGTCCACAATTTCAAAAGCACTTATGTATTACCAATGCTAGCGGACGCTAATGCTAACACGCTAACCGCCATTTTGAAGAGGGTAACTGACGAAATGATTTTTTTAATCCAGCAGATTTGACCATTTGAGCCGGTTGGGCTCGGAGGGGCCTTGTGCTATAAAGTCATTGACTTTGTGGCGCAAGGTTTTTCTGGGCTTGACCGGTTCAAATGGTCAAAAAAGAATTGTTTCGCCAGTTGCCCTCTTCAAAATGGCGGCCGCCATTTTGGGGAGGACAAATGTCGAAATAGTTTTTTTAATCCAGCAGATTTGACCATTTGAACCGGTTAAGCTCAGAAAAACCTTGTGCTATAAAGTCAGATAAGAAATATATTTTTTCTCAGCAAAGAAATAATTGTTTTTACCGTGTTTTCATGGAAAGTCCTTCTCTTCTGTGGCCGTCGCGGCCGCCATTTTGAAGAGGGCAGTGGAGAAATACTTTTAAAAATCCAGACGCGTCGCGTAGGCCGCTGAGAAACATCCATAAGTTCACCCTCCATGTTAAAAACTCTTCGTCTGACTCTTCGAAAACAAGCAATAAGGCTGCAGAGTAACACACTGGCTGCTAACTGAGAGCGCTCGCTCTAGTAAAGAGACTGAGGGGACGCTTTTTTGTCACGGACCACATCCGACGCTGACAGGATATGGTCTGTTAGCAGTCGTCCGGGGCTCTAAATAAGTTTTTTCGGTTTTACTGATAGATAATTAGTTATTAGCGGTACTGCATTTTAAATAAAAATAGCGCAAATCCGCGTATGAATTATAAAAGTTAGTTAATCCGCTGTAAAGCTAACAGATTATTTAGCTACGCTATAAGCGGATTAGCGCATTAGCGCTCCCTAACGGTCGGAGGCCCACCACTGGCAATAGCCAAAGGCTGAGACCATGACACTCTGACCCTGGCTTACCAAAACTGGCTCTTGGGACATGGAAAGTGACCTCTCTGGTGGGGAAGGAGCCTGAGATTGTGCGTGAGGTTGAGAGGTACCGACTAGATATAGTTGGGATCACCTTGACGTACAGCATGGGCTATGGAACTGATTCTCATTGAGGGGGACTGGACGTTATTCCACTCTGGAGTTGCCCATGGTGAGAGGCGTCGAGCTGGTGTGGGTCTACTTGT
>JBBPBX010006431.1:28548-44254 GCA_038048925.1 Garcialebias charrua | reverse complement strand
GGCAATAAATCTTCGGAGACCATTGATGGAAGAATTAGCATCCAGTGAAGACAACATCTCAAGGTGAACTGCTCTTATTGCCATGCAGGTAAAAATGACTCCATATCTTTTCAACAGGCTCCTGCCACATTTTATTTCAAAGGGACCAAAACAATCCACACCCACATAAGTAAATGGGGGTTTGTCTGGATACACTCGTTCCTGTGGAAGGTCTGCCATCCTTTGACTTCCTGGTGCAGCATGGAGTCGTCGACAAGTTATGCATTTAGACAGGATCTTTTTCTTATTGCTACACTGGCACCAGGGATCCAATACCTTTGACGCAGTTCAGCAAGCATATGATTACGTCCACCATGGCCTATCCGATGTATGTGGCACAGTAAGATTTCAACGATGTGAAGGTCTTTAGCCAATATGGATGGGTATTTAGCTTCAGCAGGCATAGCTGCTTTGCTTAGCCTTCCTCCAACTCTTAGTAAACCACCTTCGAGAATAGGATTAAGCTTGTAGAGCTGGCTGCTTTTCTTCACACGTTCATGTTTCTGTAAACTTATCATTTCCTCTGAATATCGCTTTCTTTGACAATAGCAGATAATAATAATAATCATCATCATTTTATTTAAAAGCACCTTTCAGGACACCCAAGGACACTTAACAAACCAATACAGTTCAAAATACGGTAATGGCACTCTCAGCCTTTCCAAACTCCTCCACTGACAAGGCTCCCAATGCAACACTTTTCTTGTACTGTATACATTCATTTCTTTCTTCAACCCTTCTTGAAGTGTATCATCATCAAGATCAGAGTCGGTAAATTCCAACTTTAATTGTGCTCTCTTTTGAGCTAGTTTGGACAGCAATTGTTTAAACCTAAGTAGCCACCCAACCATTGTTTTTAGTTTGTCCCAACAGGAAAATGAATGAATGAAGTCCATAATTGGATCCACTTGTTCATTGATGCATGTTACATTAACAGAAACCAATGTCTTGACCTCTGGGTCTTCTGAATCCTCCAGAGCAGAATGACTTATGTCCTCACAATTTGCAGGTAATTTCCATTCAGGGTCATTAAGAAACTTAGGTCCAGACACCCAGGTATCAGCCTTCAAAAGTAACTTCACACTTGTTCCTCTGGATGCCAAATCTGCTGGATTAACATTTAACAGATTTAACATCTCACTGAGCCAGGCCATCGTCCCCACCTGTTTCAAAGCCACCACCATCATCCCTGTCCCAAAGAAGGCAACGCCCGCATGCCTCAATGACTATCGCCCAGTAGCACTCACCCCCATCCTGATGAAGTGCTTTGAACGGCTAGTCATGAAAAGCATCACATCTGTCCTCCCTGCCTCCCTGGATCCCTTCCAATTTGCATACCGACCTAATCGCTCAACCGACGATGCCATCTCCTCTGCCCTCCACACAGCTCTCACACATCTGGACACGAAGGACTCTTATGTTAGAATGCTGTTCATCGACTTCAGCTCGGCATTCAACACCATCATCCCCCAACAGCTCATCCTTAAACTGGACAGTCTGGGGCTGAACACCTCAATGTGTAACTGGCTGCTAGACTTCCTGACCGGGAGACCACAGACAGTACGGGTCGGGAGTAACACATCTAGCACCATCACATTGAACACAGGGGCCCCACAAGGATGTGTGCTGAGCCCCCTTCTATTCACCCTGCTAACACACGACTGCACACCATCATACAGCTCCAACCACTTCATCAAGTTTGCGGACGACACAACAGTGGTAGGTCTCATCAGCAACAACGATGAGACGGACTACAGGAACGAGGTGAGCCGCCTGGCCTTGTGGTGCGGACACAACAATCTCACTCTCAACGTGGAGAAGACAAAGGAGATTGTTGTGGACTTCAGGAAGAGGGATGCCCAACATGCCCCTCTGACCATCAACAGCACCGCAGTGGAGAGAGTAGACAGCACCAAGTTCCTGGGAGTGCACGTCTCAGAGGACCTGTCCTGGAGCAGGAACACTGCATCACTGGCCAAGAAGGCTCACCAGCGTCTCTACTTTCTCCGCAAGCTGAAAAGGGCTGGAGCTTCAACCCCCATCATGTGCACCTTCTACAGAGGTGCCATAGAAAGTGTCCTGACCAGCTGCATCACTGTGTGGTTTGGTGCATGTACTGCATCCTGCCGCAAGAGCCTCCAGCGCATCGTGAGAGCAGCTGAGAAGATCGTCGGCACCTCCTTGCCCTCACTGCAGGACTTACACAGCAACCGCCTCACTCGGAAAGCCCTCTGCATGGCAGGTGATCCCACACACCCACTACACAGCTGCTTCAGACTGCTGCCATCAGGGAGGAGACTGAGGAGTCTCCAGGCTCGAACCAGCAGACTGAGAGACAGCTCTGTTCATCAGGCAGTCAGGATGCTAAACACTCTGCCTGCTCTGCCTCCCCTCCCATTTGAACTGCCTTAACACAAAAAACTTTCTCACACATTACCACACAACACAAAGATTTTAACACTGGACTCTGTGTCATCAAACGGGTTATTCACTAAACTCTCGGTCATGTGCTCATTCAGTTTGCACTACTTCTCATATTTGCACTAATGTTTGTATTACATTACTGCCTATAGTCATACTACTGTTTACATTCACTGTTTACATTTATTAATACTGTTTACATTTATTACTACTGTTTACATTTATTACTACTGTTTACATTTACACTACTTTTATATCTACACTACTGCTGATACATATACAGTATTCTCTGACTAGCCTTATTTAAGGATGCCCAATGTGCCTTATGTGCCTTACTGCATATGCCACTTTGCCTCTATACCAACATCAACTACCTCATACATATACTGTGTACATTAACTCATATGCTGCTTTGCCACTCTTTGCAAATGTCAATGCTAGAACCTTCAGTTTATTTTATAGATATACTTTTTATACTTTTTATACTACTATGCAAAAACTCAGGACAGTATTACACTTTTATTATTTCATTTTATGCTTATGTTCATTAAATGTTTAGTGTTTTAGTGTTGGTGTAAATTTTCATACTTTTATACTACTATGCAAAAACTCAGGACAGTGTTACACTTTTACTATTTTATGCTTATGTTTATTAAATGTTTCAGTGTTTTAGTGTTTAAATGGTTACTGTTGCACCGAGGGACTGAGAGAAACGCAATTTCAATCCTGTGTATGTCCTGTACATATTGCAGTTCTGACAATAAAGTTGACTTTGACTTTGACTTTTTGACTTAATATTGGTAGCAACGTACCTCCACTGTAAAGGATTTGACAAATTGAGTATCTCTCCAACTCTATTTGCCACAAAGGTCTTAAACCTCAATCTTTCATTCTTGATGTACTTCAAAACTGAAGTACTATCAGTCCAAAATACTGAGTCTTGTAGTTCCATCCTTAACTCCTTCTTCAACAGCTTATCCATACGGCTGGCAACCACTGCAGCTGTCATCTCCATGCGAGGGATGGTGGTGGGTTTTAGTGGAGCTACACGGGCTTTACCCATTACAAATGCACCATGCACTTGTCCACCAGCATTACACTGCAGCAGGTAGCTTACAGTTCCATATCGATTCTCGCTTGCATCACTGAAATGATGAAGCTGCGAATTTGTGGCTTGTCCAAAGTCCTGTGGTTTCAGACATCTGCTAACTCCAAACCGTTCAAGCTGATGAAGTCCTTCCAACCAAATTTTCCATTTCTGGGAAGCATCATATGGCAAAGGATCATCCCAGCCAACATGTCTCCTGCTCAGATCTTGTAAAATCCCTTTTGTGACCAAAACAACTGGTGACAGAAATCCAAGAGGATCATAGATGGAACTTATGATGGACAAGACTCCTCGTCTTATCAGAGGTCTGTCTTTGAGGATGATCTTGAATTTCAGCAGGTCTGATTGTACACACCACTGCACACCCAACACACGTTCCATTGGTAGATCATCATTATCCATATCCAGGTTTTTTACCTCTATGGACCTTTCATGCTTTGGTATTGCGGTAAGAAAACGGCGTCAGTTACTTATTCATTTGAGAAGTTGAAATCCGCCTTTCTTGCATAAAGCACGGAGTCCTTGGTATAGTGACACAGCTTCTTCTTCTGTGCTTACAGAGACCAAACAGTCATCCACATAAAAGTTGTGAAGCACAGCCTCTATGACATTTGGTGTAAACAGCTGTTGATTGTCCTCTACACATCTTCTGAGTGCAAAGCATGCACAGTTTGGAGATGATGTAGCTCCAAAAAGGTGTGCAACCATTCGGTACTCCATCAGTTGGTGCTCATACTCTCCATTTGGCCACCAAAGAAATCTCAACAGATCAGAGTCATATGGTGGCACTCGTACCTGATGAAACATGGCCTCTATGTCTGCTGCAATGACAACAGGTTCCTTTCTGAATCTGGTGATGACACCAACCAATGAACTGGTGAGATTTGGACCTTGTAAGAGTTTAAAGAGTTTCCTCCAAATGTTGCAACACAATCAAACACAACTCTTATCTTCTTCTTATGAGGATGATATACTCCATGGTGTGGTATATACCAAACTCTCCCATCACACTGTTTAAGATTTTCAACTGAGACACTCTCTGCGTAGCCCTTGGAAATAATGTAATTAATGAAGTTAGTGTAGTCTGAATGGAATGGATGGTTTTTGGTAAACTTCCTTCTGAGGTTCAGAACACGCTGTTAAGCCACTTTCTTATTGTTAGGCATTTTTAGATCTTTGTGTCTCAGAGGTAGAGAAATTGTATAATGACCGTCTTTCTACTTAATTGATTTTGTAACCAGCTCCATAAACTGATTATCTTCTCTGGACCATCCAGGTTGTTCATCTTGAGAACATTCAGGAAAATCAACCTTCATTTGTTGTTGCCACAAGTCTTAAAGTCTTGACACAAAAATCCTTTTAACAGTAACAGTTGGTTGTAGATCTCTTGTGTCGACATCACAGTCTCCTTTGAGAGGTCCATTCACTGTCCATCCAAGGATCGTCTTAACTGCGTAGGGGCCTCCATTATGACTTTGGATAACATCCCATGGTTCCAGCACTTTAGGCACGTTGCTCCCAATAAGCAAATCAACTCCTGAATTGATTTCAGCAATCTCCAAATGTTTTAGATATGGCCATCTTTTGAGGTTTTCTTGGTGTGGAATAATGCTATAATGAACAGGCATGCTTTTCTGTGTGAATACATCAGGTAATTCCCAAAATATGTCTTCAGCCAGCCCAGCAATCTCCAAATCTGATAAAATGTTGCTTCCAACCACCTTCTCTTGACCCATTGTCCACAGAAGTATACTTGTACATATGTCTCCCATTGACATGTAATCTGTTCATCAGTTCTTCAGTACAGAATGATGCAGAGCTTCCAGGGTCTAAAAAGGCATATGTTGTGATTGTCTTCTGGCTCGTTGTAGACTTCACTCTGACTGGTAAAATAGAAAGAGTACAGCCATGCTCACCGGCCCCAGTTAGACCACTGGACTGAGCAGAAATGGAGGCACTTCCACTTGTTGTCTCCACTTCCTTTTTCTTTTGGACTGAACCAATTTCCTTTTCTTTGGAGAAGACATGAAGCATAGTGGGATGTCTTAAGCTACACACTTTACAGTGATGTCGCTTACAGTTTTTGCTGATGTGCCCAGTGCATAAACAGCCAAAACACACTCCATTTTCTTTCAGAAATGTCATTTTCTCCCCATGTGTCCTCCTTTCCAGTAGAGGGCATGTGTCCAAGGAATGTCCAGCTCCACAAAATAAACAACTCTTTACAACAGCTTTCTCTCTTCCTTTCTTAATTTCAGGGTCAACTTTCTTCTGCATATTTCCAACAACAGCAGCAAAACTAATTCCTTTTATCTTTAATCTTTGTTGTGATTTATAGATTCCAACATCCTTCTTTGTTCTAGATGAAGAATCTTGGATATCACCAAAGAGTGGATCACTGGCGATCTTCACTTGCCTTTCTACGAACCGAACAATATCACTGAAAGTGGCTCTTCTTTTGAACTTCTCCTGTAAATCACACACATCATTTCTCCATCTATCTCGCAGTTTAAAAGGCAATATTTTGACAATTGTTTATATATTGGCAGGAACATCCAACTCTTGCATACAGCCATTGTTTTCCATCACATTACAGCATTCCCTGAGCAGAAAGCTGAATGCTTGTAAAGCCTTTACATCTTCTGCCTGCAAAGCAGGCCATGATAAAACTTTATTCATGTATGCAGCGATTATCTTCAATGAACAACCAAAATGTTCTTGAAGCAAAGATTTAGCTTTAGCATATCCATAATCATTAGGCATATGAACACAGCTTCTGACTAGGTCACGAGGCTGACCTCTAGTGTACTGCTCCAGAAAGTATAAACAGTCTTTGGCACTATGCGCCTTTGTTTCAATGCTGTGTTCAAACGCTGTCATGAAGGTTTTAAACTGGAGTGGATCCCCATCAAATATTGGTATGTCCCGTTTTGGCAGAAAAAATAAAGATAGTTGATTTACAAGCATGTTTGTAATTTCATTTTACTTTTCCAACACACTTAACAGTTGTTTATTTTGCTCAACTGACAATGAATGTTTATGATGTGATGATTGTGGCTGTAACTGATGAAACATTCGATCTGTTGGAACTTCATCTTGTGTTGTCTTTATCTTCACCTGGTCAGTCAATGTGTCTTGATTTCGTTTAACTTTTGTGTCTTTGAGTCGTGCTCCCAAATAAGAATACTGTAAGGTTGGAGTGTTATCATAACACTTGGTTCCAACTGCTGTGGGTACAAATGTTTCTGCATCAACATTCATTAGTTTTTTTATTTGCATGCTCAAAAGATGAATTCATGCCATCAGACCCCATCTGTGCAGCACTGCTTATGGTGAATCCAGACCGAATGCGTTTTCTACTGCAGGAACGTCCAGTTTACATGCAAAGTCTATGGTGGACGCACCTCCAGCAGCCTCCTGGCGTCTTGCGTCACGTCGCGTGCGTGTTGAGCGTGCTGGAGAGCGATTTCCGTGCACGTGAACCCGCGTCAACCTCCAAAGCACGCCTCCAACATGCTGAAGATTTCGCCGTTCAACTTTCAAACGCCGCTCAAACTCTACCCGATTGGTTGGTGTGTCAACCAATCAGGGAGAGTCGGGGGAGAAGAGAGGGGGTCAGGGGGAGAGTCCCTATGTGACGCGGAAACCAGTGACGCGGAAACCATTGCGCATGTGACGTATTGTTTGTGGAACACAGAAAAAACCCGCGGAGTCATGGAATATGGAAGAGAAACTCATTGTAGCTGTGTGTTCGCGACAATTCCTTCACAACCAGTCAAGTCTGCTCCACAGAGACAGAAATAAAGAGCTCCTCACCTCGCGGAGTGCATTGACGACTCGGTACACCGGTAAGCTCCTCCCCCACACCCCCGCAGCAGCAGGGTTGCCAGATAAACATGAATTTTATTTATTTATTTATTTATTTTTACCCCTTTTCAGTGCAAATGTTCACTAAACTCAACACATTATTAATCTTATCAGACCCTCACGCAGCAAATATGACAGTTTGGGTAAAAAAATAAAAAATAAGCAACAGTACTAGATGATTAATTAATTTTTATCTGGCAACCCTGCGCAGCAGTTTTCTGGGTAGTTTCGCTTCTGGCTTTTTGGTCTGGACACAAAGTGCGTCCACTTGCGTGCGTGTTGAGCTTTTTTGCCGTTGAAATCGCGTTCGGTCTGGATGTACCATTACTTGAGAACCGACAGAGCCTTGGAACACTTTAACTTTGGCCATTGAATCGGCAATTTCAATCTCCAAATCCAATTATTCCTTCTTTTTTCTTAATTGTTCCTCCTGCTCCTCCAAAGCATGTTTTTGTTTCAACAATTTGTGTCGTGCCTTTAACGCAGCCAGATCTGCTTCTGCTTTAACACGAGCTGAAGATGTAGAGGACAGAGAGGACTTATCTTGATGAACAACTTCCTCTAGTTCCTCTGCTGTCAACATTTGACACACTGTCACTTGGCTTTACATCATCCTCAACATCAGCACTTTCAACACACACTAAATGTTGAAGAAGAAAAGGTGTGGTAAGCTCTTTATTCACACAGGGTTCCACACTAGACATTTGAGCCTGTTTCAAATCAGCTTTTTCACTTAATTGAGCTTCATTGTTGAGTTGCTCTGCATCTGAAAGCCATTTTTCAACTGCTTGTAAAAATTCAGAATTATATTTACACACACTAGAAAATCAAATATTTTGTCTTTCTTGTTCTTTAGTAGGAAACAGAGGAACAACAGTCTCATACTGCTGGCTTGCATTTTCAAGCAATAATTTTAAATCGTCACAATGAGACTGAACACTCTCAAGATTTTCTTCTGTTTTATAATAATAAAAATAATATTTATTTTTTCTTTAATTTTGTGAACCGTTGCTTTAAGATCCTTTTGAAGCTTCTCAATTTTATTTTGTAATGCTTTAGCAGTTAATTTTGTTTGCCTTTTTTCTTCTTTACCGCATACAACGGAACTTGTTTTGGATCCAGTTGACTCCATTTCGCGTTGTTTGTCTTTAACAATTCTTCTTCAGACAAAACGAGTCAGTGTACGTGTGTATGTGTCCATACCTCAGTTCCAGCGGACTTGATTAAGCTGCAGAAGGAATCTCATTCAACTTACTGTTGACGGCACACTGCGCTCCGTGCGCTCCGTACGCCATTGCCGCATCCAAACTGTTCCAGGCAGAAGCAAAGAATCCAAACTTTCCTTTCCAAAGAGCTGCTCATTCCATTGAACTTTCTGTTGACGTTATTTGAGCAGCTTCTTAATGATGTTAGAGGGCTGCTATGTTAACCCGGGATTTGTTTGTCCGACGCGTGCTTCACATGCCGTTTCTTGTTTGCAATCATCTGTTTATTCCACTTTGATTGTCTGACTTCAGATCTTCCACTGATTGACACTGACTGACCAGGCTTATCAATCCAATAGTGACAATAATGAAAAACGACATTAAACACGATCAACAGAAATTATGACCACCCAGGCGCACCCGCTTCCTCAAACATACAAAACCAGCACGCCTGGCACTCATCTATACCCTAAGTGACAGCCATGCCCACACCTTGACACACCCACCACCCAAAAGCAGTGTACTCCTGCCACCTCAATAGACTATATGCCACGGACTTCCGTTCCAGCACTTCCGCCGTCATTACACAGACGGCGCACTTCCGGTTAGCGGGAAAGACACGAACATAAATGACTAAATACAATTAATAAAACATCTACATACACACCAATAATAACTCTATACACATATAAATCCATATAAAACTATAGCGACGTTCCCCCTACGAGATAGCCGCAATAAATATTCGCCCAAACCCCCCCTCGGAACAGCTGTTCCCACCGGTGGGCGGAAACAACGGAACTCACTTGTAGTGCCGGTAGCGCGCAGCCGCTTCCCGTTTCGGGTCGTTGTCATGGTTTGCTACTAGGAGCTAACGCTAACAACAACGGCAGTGGATGGGAACCGGAAGTGGCGGATGTGGGTTGCATTTTGCCGTTAGTACGTCACGACCCCCCGTGGCATAATTATAGTCTATTATTATTCATTACATTCATATGGCTCTTACAACGATCTTGTAACTTTTTAAACCCGACAGAAGTTGTGTCACTGAGCTCTTTTCTACCACTACACAATCTTTAAAAGTCTTATTCTAGCCAGTTTTTCTGCTAGAAATTGGCAGATTGTAGCTGTAAATGTTTTGTGTTTTTCCTTAGTTGAGAATGAAAAACATCTCCAGCAACATGTCTAAGTGTAGGAGTTAAAACATATTGCTTACAAATTTTCTCAATAGCAGATTATAGGATGGTAAAGGGGAAACTTTAGAGGATTTTACAGCAAAATAAGGCACGAAAATATACTGCAAGTCCTCTAATGGAATAATTCATGAAGCAACAAATAAATGAATCATCACAGATTCAAAGCGTAAGGTCCAATCTCAAAAAAAAAAAAAAAAGAAACACATTTTCAAAATTAAATACTACATTTTATGAACAAGGCCAGAGAGCAAAAGCTGGATGACTAAGTAAGATGAGAAATATCTGCTGGAAATCACTGATTCTCTGAAAGCTGCGCAGATCCTGTCAGTAACACTTTACAAACTTTACTGTGGCGTTTGCTGGATGGAGAAAACACAACCGCTGAGTATCATATTTGTCCTGACTTCCAACGGCTTTGTTTCCATGGCGACTAATCTGAGGCTGTGGCGGTAAAGAAGTACCTTGTGAACTTCCCAATGAGAGTGAGCCACTGTGGACTGAGGACTGGCAGACTGTGAATGTTAATTATATCACAGACCCAGATAGGAGAACAACAAACAAAAAGAAAAATTAAACGCTTTGTCCTCCATCACTTCGATCTAAAACAGGTCTGTGTGGTTCCTTCTCAAAGCTACCATATTTTCTGGAATATAGGTCGCACTTGAATATAGGTCGCATTGTCCAATTATTGCCAAAGAATTGGAAAAATCCATATATAGGTCGCACCTGAATATAGGTCGCACCTACGTCAAAATGTGGACCGTGTTTAGCTCTGCTGCAAATGTCTGCCACAGGAGCGCACAGCAAGGCTTTTAAGAAGATTAACACTTAAAAACAATTATTTGTTTGATAAAAATTATAGCAAATATGTGTCTGAGCTGAACTTTTCTTTAATAAATGAATAATTTTAGCAGGATAAACACCTAAAAAATATATTTGTTAGCTGACATTATTGTAAGAGTGTGTCTCAGTTTAATTTTTGTTAATAAATGATTACAAATCAGCTTATTTTATCCACCTTATTCCTAGCCCCCATGATGCCTTGCGCGAATTATGGGAACGACTTCCGCCGGAAGTGAGAGCAGCAGTTAAAGCCCAGTCTACTGGCTGTATTTATCACGTTTGTTTTTTTTTGTTTTTTTATTTCTAATTAATTACAATGGTTACTTCGTGTTGGGTCAGTGGGTGTTCCTGTCGGGTAGACGTTTGTTCAAAGCGCAGTTTTCACTTAGTCCCAAAAATAAGTAAACGTGAAGGATTTATCTCCATCGGAGGAGCTGACAGCTGCCCCTCCTCTGCTCTCGAAGACGTCGTGTTCAGATCACGTTTTCTCCGGTAAACAAAATATTCTACATAAATCATTTTGTGAAACAATTTCAGAACAATGTGAGAGTATAATTTTCTCTGTGTTGGAGCTGTTGTTGTTTTTTCTTCATGATTTAGCATTGTCTACTAGCTGTGGTTAGCTTAGCATGTAGCGTTAGCATCTGTTAAAGTATTTACTAAACAAATCTGTGGATAAATAATATAACTACATGTGTGTGTAATACATTTGCAGTACATACATATGCTGTGTGTATGTGTATACTGTATGCACACTATATATACAGTATACATACATACTGCACATACATACTGTACTGTTTTGATTGTAGGTCCCTGTTACTCTCATGTGAATAAAGCAGTGGGATGCTGTTTGTACAGAAAATATTCCATAACACAAGTTCATCTTTTGGTTATTACTACATTTGTTCTATTGAAATATTTATTTTTTCAGGAAGGCCTGCACACAAGTCACAGACTGGTCTCCCACGCTGAAGTTGACAGACACACTTACTCTGAGACGCAGGAGCAGAAGAACAAGTAATGACACAAGCACCTGGCACAATAATTCAAAAATATTAAAGTAAATCTAAGATAAAATTACTGAAATCAATATAAAATTGAACATTACAGTATATCTTTGTGAATGAGTAAAAAATGTAGGAGCAACTGTATTTATTCTTTCTACTTTGAGTAGCAAACTTGGTCTTATTTTAGACTTTGTGATGCAAACATGACAGTTTTATTCTTTTTTTTTTTAAGGTACAGACGAGTGAAGGGCCGAGTTCCATCGTCTTGGATTCCGGAGGGGTTTGCTGCTTGCTCCAGTCGTCCAGTGGTCGTCCAGTGGTCGTCCAGTGGTCGTCCAGTGGTCGTCCAGTGGTCGTCCAGTGGTCGTCCAGTGGTCGTCCAGTGGTCGTCCAGTGGTCGTCCAGTGGTCGTCCAGTGGTCGTCCAGTGGTCCCACATGATGAGGAATCTGTTCCAGTTTGTTTAAAATCAGAAACTGCCCATCATTTCTTGTTGAGTGTATTTGACCTGGTATTTATTCTGGTATTTATTCTGCAGCCAATCATTTTCATTAAAAGACATCAAATCACCCACAGTTCTCATATTGTATTCAGTTTCAAATGTTTTTAGTTTATTCATTCATTCATTCATTCAACCTTTATTTATACAGGCTTGCCTCGTTGAGCCACGGGGACTCATTTACAAGAGGGACCTGTCTCACTCACACCCAGGGTCAATTTAGAGTTACCAATCAGCCTAAAATTTATAATTATAGCTTTTATTCTTATCAATCTCCTCCTGGAGGAGGAACCACAGCAACGTGCATGTTTCTAAGTTTTGTACTTGTCAATAAAAAACTAAACTGGTAAGTTGCCAAAAAAACAATCACATCTAGTTTTTTTATTTGCAGTAGAACTTCTCATTAGACATTAAACAACGTATCTTATTGAAATAAAGAAGGTGAAACACAGCAACACCAAATGCACTTCAAACGCAGATTTATTTATAGAAATTATATTTTCACTCATTTGTTGCTGTGGTACATAACTGCACACAAACTTCTGGACCAACTGGAGCGTCATCCATCCCTGGACCAACTGGAGCGTCATCCATCCCTGGACCAACTGGAGCGTCATCCATCCCTGGACCAACTGGAGCGTCATCCATCCATCCCTGGAACTCACCTTATGCAGAAATATAACAGAAAGGAGGAAAAGAAAAGTACAGTATACAAACATTAGGGTTCATTTATGAACACACACAAACACACACACACCTAGATTATATATATATATATATAACTAAACACACACACACATAGATTATATATATAAATAAACGCACACACACACGCACACCTAGATTATATATATATATAAATAAACACACACAAACACACCTAGATTATATATAAAAGAAACCCACGCACACACACACACCTATATTATATATATATATATATATATAAACACACACGCCTATATTATATATAAACACACATCTATATATATATATAAATAAGCACACACACCTATATTATATATATATATATATAAATAAACACAACACACACCTATATTATATATACAGTATAAATAAATATACACAGACAGCATACATACAGTATATAGGTGCGTGTGTTTATTTGCCAGTTATGCACGAAAATATTAGTATCATTTAATCACTGACTACATAAAATCATAACACTAAAAGCTGTCTCTTAAATCATACCTGGTGTTCTCGATCCTCTGGAGGATACAGAGTCTTTTTTCAGGTGGTTTCTCGTAGCCCAGCCACAAAGAAGGATGCAGGTTTTTGTTTTCGGAGCATGTTCAACACACACTAGTTGCAGCCACAAATTCAGCTTCGTCTGATTATTCGTACAGCCACAAACAGCGCGACAGGTACCCGAGCTCCACAAGGACATCTTTGTGACAATATTAGCTCGAAATAACAGAAAACAGAACTGGGTCATACCGGGTTGAGATAATATGAACTTCTCAGCGAGGGAAAGCACAAAATCAAAACAGTCTGGGTTATTTTTAGCTGAGGTGATTAAACTTTGTAAAGTCCGGTTTATTTGTATGATTTCTTTGGACTGAAGCTGGTGTGTGTTTGATTTAGACAAAGGAGCGTCTCTGGGTGGGGGCGTAGTGTCAAGTGTATTCATCACCCCTGACGGCTCTCCTAGGGTGACCTCTGCTGGAGAGACTGAATAGTGTTCAGTTGACTGACCTGTGTGCTGGCCCCCCCTCATCAGGTCACTTGATGAACGGGGAGATGAGCGAGCGGCATGAAGACCCGCCCCCGTGGAGTCGCTGCGACCAGGTTCACCGAACCGAGCAGGAAACGCTGCGAGCGACGGTGGGGCGTCTGTGTCCACCCTCACCGGGAACCTAGGAGGTGAGGCCATGGAACGCGCCCCCACCGGAGCGCTGGAGTCGTGCCCAAAATGCTCGGACTCGCTGGACCGAGCCCGATCAGCAGACAAAGATGGAGGCGCCGGTGAACACTTCCGGGTCATCTTTCTACCGCTTCTACGGCGGCGCTGAGACTGGGGGAAAAGAGGAAAACACAGGTCGTCGTCATTGTCCTCCCCTGAGGTCCAGCCGGAGACAACGAGTGGACCTGGAGGGAGAGCCGAACTGGAGCAGGACGTCAGGTGGTCCTCGTGGAGCCAAAATCCACCACACCGGAAAACGACCTCGTCCCGCTGCGTGGAGTCGAGCAAACAGGTAGGCGACCCGTTCCGTCCGCTGGGCTTTTTGTATGGTCGGTGCATAATGTCACGGTTTTACTCAGGGAGCATGAAAACCCAGTGGTGCAGACGGAAACGCAGGAGGCAGGCGGTTGTAAGACGGAAACGCAGGAGGCAGGCGGTTGTAAAAGTAATACTTTTAATAACACAAATAAACAAGGCTGTCGTGGCAGCAATACTCACAGGAGAGGAGCTGTGGCGAGAGACATGAGGGTTTACCAGATTACACCAGACTATGCACCGACAATGAAATGAGACACAGACAGGACTTATATACACACAACTATGACGAGACATAATCACAGACACCTGGGGACAATCAACGGAGACACTCAACTAGGGACACAGAGCAGGACCGGAAAACTAACCTATAACATGAAAGTAACTAGGGACAGAACTGGAGGTAAAACTAAGAGTGAATAAACACGACTAAACTGGAAGGGAAACTCATAACTAACAGACTAGGAACTGACTACAGGATGACAACTAAGAGTGAATAAACATGAGACTAAACTGGATACTATTAAACTAACTGACTAAGGACTGGACTGAACTGGGAGGGAAACTAAATAAACTAACTGACTACAGGATGACAACTAAGAGTGAATAAACATGAGACTAAACTGGAAACCTTAAAACTAACAGAGGGGGACGAAGGGAGCCAATCCTGACATTTAGTAATAATCCCTGGAGTCAACACTGTCAGTCAGTTTGCAATATACATCTCTTAAACCACGGGATGTATTTTAATGAAACACTCAGAAAGTACACATTGGTTAAATGGAAAATGGGCTGTACTTGTAAAGCGACTTTCTATCTGATCAAGATACTCAAAGTAGAGCTGTCATTTCTAAGCTGGGCCTGCGCCCGGCTAGACCCAAAAATTCAGGCTGGGCTGGACCAAAATATTGTGCTGGGTGGGCAGGCCGGGTCGATATCAGGCTTTTGATTGGCGCGCGAGGCTGATGATCCAATATGGATCACCAGCTGCGCACGGCCATTGGACCACGCGCTGACTGGCCGGTTGAAAAAGATTTTAAAAGAGTCCAGATGGATCACTGCCAGCAACCCACCTGAAGCTTAACTGGACTCAGCTGCTGCAACAGCGGATGCGCGCGGCCAACGACCCAATTTGGTTCATCAAGCGCGCGCATCCACCGACTGTTAATAACCGTAATAACTATAATGTTATAATAACGATAATAATCCGCTGACTCTTGTTAATAAACAAGAAATCTTATGTCTTCCTTTCTTTAAAATACGTTTTTAAATCATGTCAA
>JBBPBX010006431.1:0-28503 GCA_038048925.1 Garcialebias charrua | reverse complement strand
ACGATTTCGGGTTGGGTTCGGAAAAAATGATACGGGTTCAGGCCAGGCCGGGTCTGATTTTTAGACCCGAATGCAACTCTAACTCAAAGATCTTTACAACACAAGCTTGCCCTAATTTACCTCCACACACATTCATGCAGCCCTCTACAGCTAATCTGAAGAAATCATTGTAATGGAGCCAAGATGGTGTAGTGGCAGGGCTTCCGACTTGGGACCCGAAGGACGCGGGTTCGCGCCCCGGCTACTACACACCTTGGGGTGTCTATCAGGGCTGGACTGGGACAAAAAATCGGCCCGGGCATTTTGAGCAGAGTGGCCCACCAGGTACAGGTAGTCCCCGACTTACGAGCGAGTTCCGTTACAACGAGGTGCTCGTAACACGGAAATCTCGTAATTTGGAACGGCTGCCACATGTCTCGTAAGTCCGGAATTTCGCTCGTAAGTTGGAACGGTTTTGCTAGCGCGACTACAAACACTCGTTTTTCATCGAAAAACTGCAGCTTATGAGTGCATAAAAATGATCGGAAACATGTGTCCACATGTTTAGCTAACGAACTGTGGTGAAAAAACACAGAAAAACTCAGTATTTTTTGCGTTTTTTCCAAAAATTCGCCAGCTCGTAAGTCCGGAACCTCGTAAGTTAGAGCGCTCGTAAGTCGGGGACTACCTGTATTGATGGAAAGAGAATGACGCTCGTGAATGGAAACAAATTTCTTGTGACAGTGCTTGCAAACTGTAATGAAAAGATACTTTTTTATTTAAGTCAGTAATTCTATCTGTTGCTTTCCAACACTGACGGAGGTAAAAGAAGTGGATGTTTGAAAAGGTGAAACCAGCAATTACATTGGAATATTTCCTATTCATTGGCAAACAATAGACACAAGCCCACCCCCCAACTTATCACCCCCCCTGTTTAACACCTATCAACCCCCACACAAGCACCCTCAAGGCATTCCCTCCTTGTAAGAAAACCACAAGCCTGATCATTATCTCAACTGAGCTATTTGTAAAAGCTCTGGTAAAAATAGGATTTTTTTTAAATCCTGGGAGACAAGCTCAGCAAAAAATGACAAAAGATGATCCCAATGAACATGCAATGAAGATCTTTAAAGAAATAATGATTCAGTGTTCATACAACAGTTTAAATGTTCAAAAAGAAAATCCCTCACAGAGCAAGCACAAGGCTGTGGTGAAAGAAAGACTGGAACTTGAGTTCAAACTTTAAAAACAGTCTGACAGAGAAATTATTTCCTGGAATACTATGAAAAATCTAGATTTTCAAAATCATCCACCTTCATTCATGCCAGACTTTTAAACCAACATCCATTACACATGGAGCTAGGGCCATTTTGGTCAAACCTTGCAAATAACAAAAATGTCCAACAAACTCATGAATGTGTAAGTCAAGTACAAAATGACCCTCATCAGCCACTGTCACGACAAACTGATGCTCAGTAAAACTTTGGACCTTTTCCAATCAGCTGTCACTTTGCAGGCACCACTAAATCCAGTTCAACCAGCAGGTTCTGCTTCATCTACTACAGTATTTGGACTCAACATGGTCGTCACTGCGCCTTCACTACATTTGAGTGAGTTTTACAGATAATGAGCTACTCCACTCCTGCTTCCTGGAATATCTTACAAAAACATCAGAAGACCTTGACCTCTCTAAATGGTTTTAAGAATCTGTTGGACTCCTGGCAAAAACCAATGCAGACATGTTCCTGTTTTTACTTTTATACATTTGCTTTATACAGTAATGTGTTTTGCTACTTTGACATATTTTTTAACTTGTTAAAAAAATCTATATGCCTCTTTTATGTTTGTCTATTGTTGATTGTTCAAGAAAAATCTACTGTTGCTGTTGTCATCATTCTTTAGTTTGTAGACAGGTGTCTCTTGTAAATGAGTCCTCGAGGCTCAATGGGATTAACCTGACTAAATAAAGGTTGAATGAAAACAAATGTAGTGTGTTAGTAGCTGAGAGTCACTAACACTGTCAGATATGTCATGAGATGACACATGTTTTCATGATTAAACCAAAAGGTCTCTGTCTAAAGTTAGATGAGTGAGAAACCAAAGGGGCAGGTGGAACAACATCTGTTCAACTAAAAGAACATGTTGTAGAAACCACAAACATTTAAACTGGATTTGATAAAAACTTATGTAGCTCAATGAGTTAACTTATTACAGTATCTTTTTTTTTTCCTTCTTCAGGGGTCGCCACAGCGAGTCAGAAGACTTTGGGATTAGTTTGACACCAGATGTTCTTATTTTTACACCAGATGTTTAGTTTGACACCAGATGTTCCTCCTCCTGACACAACCACACACCACCGAGCTACCACAGCTGTGTGGAGCAGAGGGTTGGGGGTCAAGTGCCTTGCTCAAGGGCCCAGTGTGGGGCGGATGAGGGTGGAGACAGGTGTGACTGCTTCACCTATCCCACCCTTGTTTTTTGACGATGTTGCTTCGGGGAGTTGAACCGGCGACCTTACAATCACAGGCCCACCTTCTCTAAGCTCTGCGTTAATAACAGTATATTTTATATTTTATAGTCAAATTTAAAACCAGCTCCAAACTTTAAAACACGCAGTGAGTCTTCATGTCAGTGCTGCTGTTTAATCATCATGCCTTATCTTAGTTACAAACTCAAGGTTCAGGAATTAGCAATAGCCCATGAGAACATTTTACCAAAAAGTATTTTAAATTAGGTCTGCAATTAACAATTATTGACCTAACCGTCCATTTCCCAGTCTTTGTTTTGCTGTATGCAAAGCATTGTCGTTTTTTTTTTATTATAAGCATACGAATAAATCAAATACATTTTCTTGTGCTGTGTGTTTATTTATTTTTCGTCATAGTGTAGGCGGCGGCGAGCAGGACCCGGTGCTGCGCATCCTCTGCCTTTTATTCACCTTCTCCACCCACCCAGCCCAGCAGCTGGTCACCTTTAGACTCAGAGTCATGTGTATTTTCATCACTTCTTACCTGAAGTTGTTGAGTATTTCCCACGCTCGCATCTGCGGCTGCCGCGGGTCTCCCCCCGCGCCCCTGTCTGCGCCATTTCTCGGCCTCATCATCCACCTGCAGACCCCCGCTGTCGGGACCACCTGTGGCTGCTGCTGCCGAGGTGGCCGCAGCAGCCGCTCCACAGCCACCACCAGCAAACATCTGAGTTATTTTTATACATTTTGTAGCATCTGCCTGAAGGGCTCGTCTCTTTTTAATCCTATTTTTTTCGGCGCCTCCTTTTCGCTGCTCTCCATGCTGTTGTCTTCTCCTCTCTGTCGTGTATGACTGATTGATTGGTCTAAGGGGAGGGGCTGATCTGGTCGGACGGGCCGCCCCGCCCGCCAAAGAGTGCTGAGAGATTTCATTGGATTAGCTAGATGTCGTTCAAGAAAATCAACCAATCGGCCGTCGCGATTGACAAAAAAAAGCTATAATTTATTTTTTTGGTTCATGACAGTCAGGACCGCCCGAGCGGCCCAAAAATCACCGACGGGCTGACCGGCCCACCGGGGATTTGCCCGGTACGCCCGATTGCCAGTCCAGCGCTGGTGTCTATGAGTGCACACCTAATTCTCCAGCTCCCCGGGCGCTTTCTGGCTGCTCACTGCACCACCTGGTGGTGGTTGGGTTAAATGCAGAGACTAATTTCGTCTGTGTATGGGAAACATACACAGATGACAGAAAAGGACATTATTATTATTATTATTAAAGTGCTTTAGATCACATTCATACACTGATGGGACACACATTGGAGGCAATGAATTCAGTGTCTTGCCCAAGGACACTTCAACAGGTGACTGCTGATTGAATTGAATCCCCAGCTCTCCCCCCATTTGAGGACAACTGCTCTAACCACTCAGCCACAGCTGCACTACATTTGGACTTAAAAGAAAATTATTGCCAAAGATAACCAACATTGACCAAAACTAAAACACCAAGAACTCTGTGACTTTTACAGAGATTGGTCTAAAATTGGAAGTGATAGTAGCTGAGAGTCATTCATAACAAAAACTCTGAGGGCGGCATCTCACAAGATGGCATGGGACCTGTATTTTGAAGGTTTGACCAGAACAACTATAACGCAGTCATTTCTCAACATAAGAAGATCTTAGTCTTTGGCAGCAGATTACTGTATGGACTCCCTCAGGCCTTTTCACTCTTATATGACTCTTTACCACTTTAGAAGAGATTCCTCTTAAATATTATTGCATCATTTTGCTGTTTGTACTGTTTTATGCATCAGGTTCTTTATCAGGTCAGTTTGAAGTAGATCAATCTGGTTCCCTTCACCTTAAAAAGTAGAAAAACTGTTTTACAAGCAGTCATCACTTTTTTCAACAAAACCTAACAGTATACACACCCAAACGACTTAATAGCCTAGAAGCACTTTTATCACCAGTAATGTGCAGCAATCATCTCCAGTATGAACCCAACAGTCTCCCACATTGTTCTGACAGTTCACTCGTCTTTACAGCATTGATTCAGGTTTATGAGATTTGAAGATGTTTGTTTATGCACGGCTCTCGTGGTCCCTCTTTAGTGTTTCAGTAGAAGTTCCAACTTTCACTGACTCCTGGGTTTTATTTTTCTTTGTCACTCATTGATCATTGTCAATGATTTGCTGCTGTGCTTAAAATCACTGTCGTGCTGTGTGACCCAGTTCAAGCTGATTTTAGCTGCCCTCCCATTTGAGTCAAAGAATACTTACAAAGATGTTGTACATTGTCCTCCAACTTCCAAACCTTTGGTATACAGTTAGTGGTGTAACGGTACACGTGGGTGTACCGAACCGTTTCGGTACGGCACGTTCGGTTCGGTCCACCTGCGTACTGTTTTGGTTATTTTTTCACTTATTACATTTTATTAATGGGAGATTATGCGCCGCGGAACTAAAGTTCCGAGGCGTGTTTCAGCACGGCACTATTATCTTGCAGCACGCTAGCATTTAGCAGCCTAGCATCTGATGTCTCCTGTTTGGGAACATTATGACTTTCTTGTTAAAAGACGTGAACAAATTCAAAGCTGTGTGTGGACGTTGTTTCACGGAGATTGGATCTGCAGCAGCAACACATCTAACTTGTTAACGCACTTGAAATGACATCATCTTAACGTGAACGTCTCTTCTACAACAAGAATAGCAGCTTGTTGCAAAGACCGCTAACAGCAGCATTTAAACAACCTTTATCAGGTAATTCAGATCGGTCCAGAGCAATAACACAAAATGTAGGAGTTTTTAAAGATCTGGATCTACATCTGAATGTTGTTGATGCGCCAACTTTTTTTTAATTTTTTTTACCTCTTTGTGTTTTATTTCCAGTCTGGGACAGAGATAGCAGCTGAGTCTTTTTCCTCTTCAGGGAAATCCACCAGATCACCTGCAGCTAAGAAGTCTGTGATGACCAGTGTTGGGAATGTTACTTCAAAAAAGTAATTAATTATAGTTACTAGTTACTTCGCCCAAAAAGTAACTGAGTTAGTAACTGAATTACTCACCTATAAAAGTAATTAGTTACCAGGGAAAGTAACTATTGTTTGTTTGGTTGGTTTAAGTTTAGATATATCTACGAATTTTAAGTAGAAATAATTACAGCACCTCAACAGAACATGACTGGTTGACATACTATACTTCAAGTTTTTTCTTCATTGCAAAATACAGGTTAACAAAATAATATAACAATTGTGTTTTCAGCTCTATGTACACCCTGTACTGTTCAAGTGTTTTCTTAGAAATAAAAGTAAACAGTTAAAATAAGTGCTTTGTAGTGTAAAATAAAATCAAACCCTCACACAACTGGTTCTTCAAGTATTTTCTTAAAAACAAAAGAACCATTTTCACAATATGAAGTACTTTTAAAACAGTACTGAAAAGCTGAATTACCTGAGCAGTTGATGCTTCATCAGATCAGATTACGACGGACGTAGACGCTCCGGGACATAATGTACACTTCACATGCACGTTCTTGCCTTTTACCTCAAGGAGAGTAAAGTAATTTCTGTATTTCCACTTTGAAAACGCCAACTTTCCCTCCAGACTCGCCATTGCTGCCAGACTTCTGTTTCAGCAGCGTGTGTGAGCTGAACAACAAAACCGATTGGCTGACCTCTACCTGACACTCTACCTTAGCCAATCAGCATCATCCTTGTTGTTTCGCCCCTCCCTCCCCTCTGCTCCCACGTCTATGCTCCTACCCTCCCTCCCCTCTGCTTCCTCCCCCTCCACCAAGGGGAAAAAACGTAAACAAACAGCATGAGAGCCTGCGCGCGGAAGACTGAAAGTAACGTACCCCCATTTAGTGTTTGTAACGGTAACGGCGTTGTAACGATAGACATAGTAACTACTTAGATTACCCGTTAATGAAAAAAAGAACTCCGTTTGTAACGCCGTTTATTTGTAACTCCGTTATTCCCATCACTGGTGATGACTGAACTCTGAACTTTTCCAGGGACAGGTGGGAGCACGTCCAAGAAGAGGTTGTGAGTAATGAGGACAAATACAGCCACACTGCTGCTACCTGATGTTAGTGAGCTGTTTTTTCCACCGCTGGAGATATTCACTGCAACTAGATCTGTGCTTTTGTCAGAAAATGTGGACAAGTTGGTCTTTTTGGACAAAAACTTAAAACTTGATTACGGTAGTGAGATTGTAAACAGTCTGTTGCTGCTTTTTGTTCTGGTTCTGACTGTTATTGTATTTATTAAGATTTTTATTATTGTTATTATAGTTTATTTATTGTAAAGAGTGCCGTTTATTTAAAATATCATCGAAATTGGTCACTTTTATTTATTTTTATACAAACATATTGTTTACTTGGCATATTTTCAAAATAAACATTTTGTAAGTCTTTATTTTGGTTTTTTTTTGTACCGAAAATTAACTGAACCGAGCCCTCCTTGAAACTGAACCGAACCGAAATGTGATTTTAGCGTACCGTTACACCCCTAGTATACAGAGAAGTTCTGACTCAAGGTGCTCAGATCCTGTGGCTGCAGAACAAGCCCATTCTTCACTAGTATGCTTAATATTTCCATCCATCCATTATCTTTACCCGCTACTTCCTTTCTGGGTCACAGGGGTCATTGATGCCCATGTCCACCTATCAATGACCCTGGACAGGTCTCCAGTCCATCACAGGGACAGAGAGACAAATGAGACAAACAACCATTCAGTCTCTCACTCACACCTAGAGACAATTTACAGTTACCAATCAGTCTAACATGCATGTTTTTGGTCTGTGGGAGGAAACCGGAGTACCCGAAGAAAACCCACGCATGCACGGAGAGAACATGTTAACTCCACCCAGAAAGGCCCTCGGCCAGTATTTGAACCGGCAACCTTCTCGCTGAAAGGTGACAGCCCTACAAACTCCACCGTGCCGCCCTTTAAGACAATATGCTGTTTTAAATTCAGTCAACATAGACCTGTACATTCCAGACATCTCCACTTTTGTCTTGTCTGTCCGAAGAATCATGATGTTCATTCTTGGTCTGCTGCCTTCATACATCTCCTCCTACATGTCTCTGCGTGAGTGCAGCTACAGCGTGCGCTCTCAGGACATGATTACCTGCAGTGTTCCGTCAGTGAGGACTGAACTTGGAAAAAGGGCCTTCTCCTACTCCGCTCCTGCTTCCTGGAATATCTTACAAAAAGATCTGAAGCTCTCAACCTTGACCTCTCTAAATGGCTTTAAGAATCTGTTGGAATCCTGGCAAAAACCAATGCAGATATGTTCCTGTTTTTGATATTCTACCTGTCTGTTTTGCTACTTTGACATCTTTGTTTTAACTTGTTAAAAAAAACTGTATTTCTCTCTTATGTTAGTCTATTGTTGATTGTCCAAGGAAAACCTACTGTTGCTGTTGTCATCATTCTTTGTTTGTAGACAGGTCTCTCTTGTAAATGAGTCCTCGAGGCTCAATGGGATTAACCTGCCTAAATAAAGGTTGAATGAATGAAAAAAAAAACTCACAAAGCCGACATGATTTGCTCTTCACAGAAAGAAGAAGAGGCGTCTTCCTCACAAATCTTCCAAACACGTCATATTTTTAATTTTTTTAAAAATTATTATTATTGTACTGTTCTCATTCATCATACCGGTACTTGTCGTTTGATGTGTTTTCTTTTGTAATTCCTTTGATGAAAGCCTGGTTAGATTTTGGGGTGAACTTGTTGGGACGTTTGCTCCTGGATGATTCGTAACAGTGTTAAATGCTTCCTCTCATGAAAGATCATTTAATAAAAAAGGCCTCGGAATCGCTGCGCATCATAAACGTTTCAGACAGATGTGTAGCACCGGCTGCTTCTCTCAGCTCACTGCTGCTGTTTTTCTTCTTTGTGTTGTGAACCTGAGTGCTGCAGAAACTTCCAGCATGAGGTGATCACAGCTGTTGAGGGGAAATAAGATGTTTGATTTGCAGAACGTTTCAGTGATGAACCTGTCCAGTGCTTCAGTAAGACTGTCTTCACTTTTTTACACGCTGACATGATTCATCATTGAGATGTTTGTGTGAAGCTGTATTTACCAAATATTGAAATTTAATAATGTGTCTGTGTTTGTCTGTCTGTTAGCAAAATATTTCATGAACCAGGTGGCTGATTTTACTGAAACTCTCAGAAAGTGGTCATTGCAGGCACATCTACAACTAATTTACTTTTTTCAAGTCTGCCCAAATCAAAAATGTTATAACTCAATTAATTTCACATATAATGATACAGAATGTGGAGTGGTAGTAGCTGGTAGTAGTCACTGTAATGTACTTTGTGGTACATAAAAATAGATGACGAAGAGGATGCAGGTTGTCTTCACACTGCGTACTTTATTGAACCAAGGCTGAACAAAGACTGCCTGTTCCCCGCTCGGGAAAGCCCCTAACAGCAGTACCCAGCATGCTTTGCGCATGCACTCTTAAAGTGACAGTACACTTAATACCATTCATTACATCTCCCTCCTTAAAAGAGAATGCATATGTGAATACAAATATTTTCTAAACTCCCAAGTAACTGTCAATTTAACTGTAATACACAATTTCCAGTCCACCATCCTCCCTGAAACAACGAGAACACAGTTTCATGTTGACTCTTGTAACCAAAATACAAAATTAAAGTCACAACCCGTGCAGTTGGTGCATACAAACCATTACAAATAAAGACAACTGTCATTACAACAAAAAATCTGCTTCTCTCATGTCAAACCCTTTAAATACATTTGACTACAGATTAAGTTTAATCGGTGGTTTGCTCACTCTGCCGGAACGAGTAATTCTAGAACCTTCAATAAGATTGTCTTGCGTGACAGAACCTGGTATCACTGGTTCTTCTGTCCATCCCGTGTCTGTGTCTTCCTTTGAAGTGGTTTCATCAGGACCACTGTCGACTGATGTGAGGTGGCTGGGATTTGCCAACAGGTGGCGCCTGTTCCTTCTGTATCGCTCCCCCTGTGCTGTCTCCACAATATAAGATCTGGGTGTGGAGCTTGTGTTTTGGACCACAGCAGGATTTGTCCACTGTTTCTGTCCATCCAATCTTGTGAGCACCGAGTCCCCTGGGCTCAGTGGTGGTAAGTCTCGCACTCCATTGCGGCGATTGTAGAAATATGCCTGTTTTTGTTTAGCTGAGTCATCAGTTTGTTGAATTTTATTCATGTCAGGCCATCCAGGTTTCAGATTGTCCTGCAGGGTGGGCAGAGTCGTCCTGATTTTCCTGCCCATTAACAGTTCAGCTGGACTGGCTCCTGTAGAAGTGTTGGGTGTGGCTCTGTATGTCATCAGAGCGAGGACTGGGTCATCCTGGCGTAGAATGCTCTTTGCAACCTGAACAGCCCTCTCCGCGTGGCCATTACTTTGGGGAAAGTGGGGGCTTGATGTGACGTGCGAAAAGTCATAAGCTCTACTAAACTCCCTCATCTCTGTAGAAGCCAGCTGCGGACCGTTATCACTCACTAACACCTCTGGAATACCATAACGTGCAAAAGTAGCTTTAAGCCTGGTAACAACTTGGCTGCTCGTAGTAGTCGGTAGATGTAAAATCTCCAGAAATCTAGAAAAGTAATCAGATACAACCAAGTAGTTCTGCTTTTTAAACTCACATAGGTCTACTGCCACTTTCTGCCACGGTCTAGATGGTAGTTCTGTTGAAATCAAAGGCTCTTTCCTGTGTGTATTTCTGTTCTCTACACAAAAGGAACACTGTTGAACTTTAGTGATAATGTCATGTCTCATCTTGGGCCACCAGACTGACTGAAGTGCTCTCTCTCTACACTTACTTAAACCTTGGTGCCCGTCGTGAATCCTCTCTAGAACCTCCTCCCTCATGCTCGCAGGGATAACTATGCGGTTCCCCCTCACAACTAACCCCGGAATTACACTGCACGCGGCTCCGCCCCGCTCCGGTCCGCAGGTCGCAGCTGAACGAGTCCTCGCCCACTGCCTCCGCTCCGCTCAGGTCCGCCTGGATGCGCCGCTCCAAGACACGTGCGAGATCGCGCGATAAATCAAGTGATAAATAAGTAAGTCAGAACAAAACAATTCATTCGGTGGAAAGAAGGAGAACAACTGTAGAGAGACTGCTGCCTTGATCTTCTCTCGTAAATGAGCTACATGGTTTGAGCAACAGGAAGTGATGTTTACATTTCAGAATAAAATACTTTTTTATTTATTTATTTTTGTATTGCGTTATTAGGTGTAGTCATAGTCATAAATATAATAGTTTAGTCATAGAATAGTCATAAATGATAGTTTGACAGCATTTTTGTACAAATAAATCCGTATAGAGCTAGGATTAGTCCGCCCGTGGTGATTTTATTTTGTAAATACGGAAGTTGTGCTCGTTCCTTTTCCTGTTGGTGCGACGTAATCTTCAAAAGTTGACTCCGGCACAGCTCCGTCATCCGGCAGAAATAGAAAAATTTCTAATTTTGACGGACTGCCGTCCGCTCTCCGCAGCTCGCCGCCGCCGTGCGGAGCCAGTGTAAATTCTGTCATTGATTATAATGGGTGCGTATTTGCTGCGGAGGTCGGACCGGAGCGGGGCGGAGCCGTAACGCATGTGGTGTAATTCCGGGGTGAGCCATCTAGCTCAGACAACTCTCCTCTGACCTGGTAAAAATCCCTCACTGACTCTGGAACTTTGTCAATGTATTCAGGCCAACCTGACCTAATGAAACTGCACACAGTCTGGAGCTGTGAGTCACTAGCTGTGCTGTGTTTTATCTCTGTGATCTTCTGTGGTGTGGCTGGCACCTGACTAATAACAGAGTCTATGTGTGCTGCTACTTCATCTTGTAACACACTGTCTCCATAACGCTGCTCTGGACCTCTGGATAGAGCGTCCGCCACTGCTAAGGTTTTCCCTGGTGCATATTCAGCTACAGCGTTAAACCTCATAAGTCTCATTAACAGCCTCTGACATCTCACTGGAACATTGTCCAAGTCTTTACTGTTAATAAGGGGCACTAAGGGCTTATGGTCAGTAATAAGTCTGAAGTTGTTGAGTCCAAACAGGTACTTGTCGAATCTTTCACACGCCCAGACGCCGGCTAGGCACTCTTTTTCAATTTGAGCATACCTCGTCTCAGCGTCGCTCAGTCTTCTGGACGCGTAGGCTATGGGTTTCCACTGGTCTTTATGTTGCTGGAGAAGGACAGCGCCTAGTCCGTAGCTGCTAGCATCCGCTGACACCGCTGTTGGTTTGTTGACGTCGTAGAAAGCTAGGACTGGGGCTGCCACCAGCAGGGCTTTGAGCTTCTGAAAAGCCTCTTGTTGTGCATGCTCCCACAACCACTCTGTGTCTCTTTTTAGCAGTGCATAGAGTGGCTCACCCACTGTGGACAGTTCTGGAGCATATTTTGCCAGATAGTTCACCATACCCAGAAATCTTTTCAGTTCTGTTGTGTTGTTTGGCTGGGGAAAGTTCTCGATGCCTGTTACCTTTTCTGGGTCGGGCCGGACACCATTCCCGTCGATAATGTGGCCTAGAAAACGAACCTGAGCTTGTCTGAACTTGCATTTACGTTCGTTTAGCTTGAGGCCTGCCTCCTCGATGACTTTCAGAGCTTTGTCTAATCGTTGGTCATGGATCTCCTCAGTTTCTCCGTGGATGAGGATATCGTCCATGTAGACTTCTGTCCCTTCTAGTCCTACCAGAGTCTCTGCCATTTTCCTTTGAAAAATCTCTGGCGCGCTGCTGATCCCGAAAGGGAGACGCCGGAAAGCATACCTCCCTAGAGGAGTGATGAAGGTGGTGAGCATTTTACTGTCCTCATGCAACGGCACTTGATAAAACCCGCTAGCTGCATCCAGTGAAGTAAACACTCTTGACCCTGCGAGTCTAGGTAGTATTTCCTCAACAGTGGGCAGCACATACTTTTCGCGTTTTACCGCTCTGTTAAGCCTCCGGAGATCTGCACAACAACGAACCTCCTGCTTGTTAGGTTTGAGGACAGGCACCATGGCTGCACACCACTCCGTCGGTTGAGTTACCTTTTCGATGATGCCTTCAGTTTCCAGCCGGTGTAGCTCTTTCTTTACCAGAGGAACGAGTGGAAGGGGTATTCGCCTCGCTGTGTGTACAGCATACGGTTGGGCGTCGTCCTGTAGGAGTATTTTCACTGGCTCGGTATTCAGCAGTCCTCCTGACCTGAAAACACCAGTCAGTTCATTCACTCTTTTCACAAGTCCCATGTTTACAGCTTCCTGACGACCCAAAAGACAGCTGACTCTCCCTCTGATAACATAGGCTTTAAATGAGTACACTTTTTCTTTGTACTTTGTTGTAGCCTGAAACAACCCCATGCAGCTGAGATCCCCCCCTGGGCCAACCAAGCATGTATCTGGTGGGTCGAGCTCTATTTTTGGCTTCATCATTTTAAATGTTTTCAGGTTAATAACTGTGGCGTCTGCACCAGTGTCTATTTTAAAAGTTATTGGGACGCTGTGCACCTCCAGATTGACTGACCAGTCTTCCTGGCTGCTTATTTTCCCATTAACTTCACCCAAAAAATAAGGCTGCTTCACCTCCTCAGTGACTTCTCTCACTTGTTTTGAGTGACACGCACGCTCCCAGTGTCCCTGTCTGTGACACTTATTACACTTGCTCTTGAGTGCGGGGCATTTATTAATGTCTGAGTGTTTGGGTTTTCCACATCTCCCACAGCTCTCTGATTTCTGTGCTGTTTGGTGGTCGCTGCCATCCTGCCACTGTCTGTGTCGTCCGCTCCTCTCCACGTGTGGGCCGCTGTGTCGACGCAGCGTGTTCACGTGAACCTCGTGTGGGTTAGACTGAAGACTGACTTGCTTAGTGATCTCCTCTGCTTGCCGCGCTTGTTCAATAACTTCAGTTAATGTTAGGTCTGCTTTCAGCTGAAACCTGCGGGACAGTTCTTTATCTTTGATGCCCACCACCAGACGGTCTCTGATGTGCTCATCACGTTTGTCTCCAAACTCGCAGTGCTCTGCTAGCTCGTACAACACTCGAATGTACTGTTCTGCCGTCTCTCCTGCCGACTGGCTGCGCTGATAGAAACAGGCTCGCTCGTGTATAACGTTACGGCGAGGGATGAAGTACTCGTCAAACTTCTTAAGAACAGCTTCAAAGTTTTTAGTTTCCTCTTCGTCGGCAAAGTTGAACGAGCTAAATATCTTTTCAGCTTCGCTCCCCATAGCATAAATGAGTGAACTCACTTGTGTTTCTCCATTGTCCTTATTTAGCTTCGATGCTAACCGGTAGCGCGAAAATCTCTGTTTCCACTCCGGCCACTCGGCTGGACAGTCAAACTTGAATTCACTCGGTGGGTTAAACTTCGCCATCACGATTCGTCCTTTTAGGCACTTCTGACACCATGTAATGTACTTTGTGGTACATAAAAATAGATGACGAAGAGGATGCAGGTTGTCTTCACACTGCGTACTTTATTGAACCAAGGCTGAACAAAGACTGCCTGTTCCCCGCTCGGGAAAGCCCCTAACAGCAGTACCCAGCATGCTTTGCGCATGCACTCTTAAAGTGACAGTACACTTAATACCATTCATTACAGTCACACAACACTTTTTTGAGCACTAACATATGGAACAGGATCCTTGTTTTAAACTTTGCCATTAACTACCATATTAGAATCAGCTATGCATGCCTGTTAGCAAAATATCTGATGAACTGCTGCAGATTTTATTGAAACTTTTTGACCCAATCTTTCTGAATTTTTGAAAAAAGAAAATCACTGTAATGCCCCTTTGATTGGTGATATGTGCTGCTGATTATCCATCTGATTATCCATGCTGCTGATTATTCATGCTGCTGATTATTTCATGCTGCTGTGTTCATTCCTACTCATCTGCTCACACAGACTCATGTTCGTGCTCCTGTTGTTGTTCGGCATATTGGTTTGCACGATTAGTGTTTAGCGTATTCTTAGTTTATATGGACGGCCGTGGTGTAGTGGTAATGGCAGTCGTCTCCCGATCGGAAAGTTGGCGGTTCGACTCCCGGGACCCGCACCATGTGTCGTTGTGTCCTTGGGCAAGACACTTAACCCTGAGTTGCTCCCGGTAGGACTGGAAAGCACCTTGCATGGTAGTCTGCCGCCACCGGTTTATGAATGTGTGTAGCATTCAATATATGTGTAGCACTTTGAGATTTTCAGTAATGAAAAGTGCGTTATAAATTGAATTAATTATTATTATTATTATTATAACTTAGATCCTTATTCCTGTTTCTTTAACACTTTATATTTTTGCTGTTGTTGGATGTAACTGGGACCTTGTGTACACAATTTTGTTCCACCGCATGTACCACATGTGATGCTAATGACAATAAAGATAATTGAACTTGATTTGTGAAGCCAACCCAATTCAAGATGGAGGCCACAGCAAACTTAACCTACAAAACAGGAAAATTGTTTTGATCCAATTAATTTCACAGATAATGAGCCAACATTTTATATGATGGTAACTGATGGTGACTTACAACACATGGTTTGAGCACTGATTGTGTGAGATCTGGTGATATCACAATTTTATTTTCAAATATTGGCAAAAAAAACAAAATCATTTTTAACTCTGTCATGTCTTGTCATAAAAATAGTTTACCGGTAGTTTAAAACTTTTATGTAAAAGCTGGTGGGTGAATTGCATTCCTCCAAGGAATGCTAGGCTTTTAATGTCTTTATTTGGTCTTTCTGTTTTTCTAAACTCTCTTTTGGTTTGGCTTTTGCATATTTTATTCAACCTTTATTTGTACAGGTTAGTCTCACTGAGTCACAAGGACTCATTTTCAAGAGAGACCTGTTTAGACAGACAATATATATTACAGATAATATACAACAAGTAAAAGCAACTAAATTAAAAGTAGTGTTATATAAACACGGTTACTGTTAGCAGCATGGTCCTATTAGCAGCATGGTCCTGTTAGCAGCGTGGCCCTGTTAGCAGTGTGGTCTTGTTAGTAGCATGGTCCTGTAGCATGGTCATGTTAACAGAGTGGTCCTGTTAGCAGCATGGTCCTATTAGCAGTGTGGTCCTGTTAGCAGCATGGTCCTGTAGCATGGTCCTGTAAGCAGTGTGTTCCCTTATCAGTCAGTCCACTCAGTGCAACATATGACTATGGGAATTGCGCCGCCGCGTGGTTCACCTGAAGTAATACAATCACGCCTTTTCTAAAGGCAGGTGGGCGTCAGCAATGAGGCCCCGCCCTCTTTGCATAAAAGGGGCTGACGCCCCACCTTCATTCTCTTTTGCCCTTCACCTCGCTTCACACCTGAACTTTGCAGGACTCTCTGTGACTGGATCGCTCGACTGGAGGTGAGCTCGCTCCCTGCCCTGAGCGTTACCGAGAATTTTCCTGTGAGCACTTGGGTTAGCAGAGGCTAACCCAGTGTCGTCTTAACTTTCGAGGTTTTTTCTTCTGCTCTTTTCGCAGCTCAGCTACGAGATGAAGCTAACTGCACCACGCTAACTGCGCCACGCTACCTGCATAGCTAACGGCTACGGCTAGCTACTGAGAGCGACTCGACGTGAGGACGTCTTCGCCACTGGCTACAACTCGACAACTCTTCTCAGCCATGGCTCCGGAGAAGAGCAAGAAGAAGTCGAAGAACTCCAACAAGAACAGCAGGCCAGCGAGCCCCGGCTCCCGAGACTGCCCTAGCGGATGTGGTTATTCCCTCTCAGCAACGGACACCCACAAGGCGTGTCCCGTCTGCTTAGGGATGCTACACGCGAAAACTGTTTGGACTCCCCCGAATCCTGCCCTCACTGCAACCGGCTACGTGAGACAGAGAGACGGAAGTGCATGGACTTTGTGGTCAAAGCCATGGGCGTCTCCACCACAGCACGGGATCCGCTCCTCGACGAAGCACTCACTCCCACGGCGGAGCTTGAGGCCGTCAAATTGGAGGACAACGGTCAAGCCAACTAGGGAGGAAACATGGACATGGTGGCTCCCCTAGGGCAGTGTTTTTCAACCAGTGTGCCGCGGAAGACCAGTGTGCCGCGAGAGATCGTCTGGTGTGCCGTGAAAAATTAGTAAATTATGAAATTTTTATTAACTGGTGTAATTTCCTTACCGCGCGATAGGTGGCAGTATAGAGCATAGCGTCGCACATTAAAACAAGAGAAGTAGCGGTGCATGAACGTGACGTGAGCAGTGAGCAAAACAAACCAACAGCGAGGATCTTCTCAAACAAACAGCGATGGAAAACTTTTTCAAAAGAAAAAATACTAAATCCGGTCTGGTCCCTGGACAAAATACGGACCCAGATGAAGGCCCAAGTGGAAATCAGAAGAAGGCAGAAACTGTGAACGTGAGACTGTACAGTAAGGCTTACATCTCTTTTGGATTTACTTTTAGCTATTTTGACATTGCTCCCATTTTCCACAACATATCTGTGCAAAGTGAGCTTCTCCAGCCTAACTGCCATGAAAACTAAAAGCAGAGAGAGACTGAAAGCTGTTGAGGAAGAGCTTTGTGTGTGTGTTTTCTTCAATTCGTGCCAGAATATCAGCTTTGTGTTCATCCAAACAGGCACAGGTTTCACACTAAGTGAGTAAAATGTAGAGAGAATGGTAGCACTGTTCAGGTGTATTTGAAGGCATGTTAAGTGCAATTTCATCCTCTTTAATTTTAAGACCACATTGGTGTAGCACTGTTCAGGTGTATTTGAAGGCATGTTAAGTGCAGTTTCATCCTCTTTAATTTTAAGACCACATTGGTGTAGCACTGTTCAGGTGTATTTGAAGGCATGTTAAGTGCAGTTTCATCCTCTTTAATTTTAAGACCACATTGGTGTAGCACTGTTCAGGTGTATTTGAAGGCATGTTAAGTGTAATTTCATCCTCTTTAATTTTAAGACCACATTGGTGTGGCACTGTTCAGGTATATTTGAAGGCATGTTAAGTGCAGTTTCATCCTCTTTAATTTTAAGACCACATTGGTGTGGCACTGTTCAGGTGTATTTGAAGGCATGTTAAGTGTAATTTCATCCTCTTTAATTTTAAGACCACATTGGTGTGGCACTGTTCAGGTATATTTGAAGGCATGTTAAGTGCAGTTTCATCCTCTTTAATTTTAAGACCACATTGGTGTGGCACTGTTCAGGTATATTTGAAGGCATGTTAAGTGCAATTTCATCCTCTTTAATTTTAAGACCACATTGGTGTGGCACTGTTCAGGTATATTTGAAGGCATGTTAAGTGCAGTTTCATCCTCTTTAATTTTAAGACCACATTGGTGTGGCACTGTTCAGGTATATTTGAAGGCATGTTAAGTGCAGTTTCATCCTCTTTAATTTTAAGACCACATTGGTGTGGCACTGTTCAGGTATATTTGAAGGCATGTTAAGTGCAGTTTCATCCTCTTTAATTTTAAGACCACATTGGTGTGGCACTGTTCAGGTATATTTGAAGGCATGTTAAGTGCAATTTCATGTTAAGTGCACTTTGAAATAAGAAATATAAAACATGATAAAAATACATTTTTGTGTTCATTTCATTCCTATTCAAGACACTTTGATAAGAATGACTATATATTTAATGTAAATGGTAAATGGTAAATGGAGCTTATTTATATAGCGCTTTCCAGCCCCCTGTGAGGAGCCCCAAAGCGCTTTACAATACCAGCCATCCACCCATTCATTCAGACATTCATACACCGGTAGTGGTAATGTAGGCGGATACAGTGTATCTATGTTTACAATTTTGGTTGGTGGTGTACCTCGGGATTTTTTCAATGAAAACACTGTGCCTTGGCTCAAAAAAGGTTGAAAAACACTGCCCTAGGGGACTCCACCGTCGAGTTCGGCACGAGGGACTTGTTACGAGCAGATGAGCTTTCGCTAACAGCCTCTGGCGAGCTAACTGACGATGAAGCCGACAAAGAGGACAAAGTAGAAGACGAGGACTTCTCCCAGATCCCCGCAGTAGGTCAACCAGAGACTGATGTGTCTGTCCCCGCTCTGTTCGAGCTGTGTCGCAGAGCAACGGACACGTTGCGGATAACTTGGCCAGAACCCCCACCTCGACAACAGGTAACAAGGTTGGCGGGGAATTTCTTTTTCGCCAAGCAGCAGTCGGCCACGAGGTACAGGATGCCTATTTTTCCTGACTTCCAGACGGAGCTGACTCACACCTGGGTTGAAACCAGGGCTCCACTGAATTTGCCTCTCTCCAAGTTCCTGGATGTTGCCGGAATGGAGGTTGCTGGCATGGCTAACATTCCCCAGATGGAGGATATGTTGGCAGCACATTTAGCTCCCAGAACTTCGGGCTCCAGACCAACTCTGCCTAGCAAGGCCTGCCGCGTGTCGGCTTCCCAGCTCAAAAAGTGTTACCGAGCACAAGGCCTCGCGGCTCGCGCCATGAACGCTTCAGCTATGATGCAGGCATACTTGACGGAAAAACTCCAGGAGCTCCAGCAGACCTTCAACAAAAAGAAGGTGGCCGACGTTCTGGAGGAGGCCCGCAAGGCAACAGACTTTGCCCTTCGCCTCATGGGGACAGCCGTCATCGCTCAGGGGAGGAGTATGGCCGAGATTGTCATCGCTCAGCTCCATTTGTGGCTAACACTGACAGACCTGCCAGAGGCCCAACGGAACCCGTTCCTCCATCATCCCATCGAGCCCACAGGGCTTTTCGGCGGTGCTCTCGAAAAGATTATGAGCAGGCTGGAACAAGGAAGGAAACAGGCTGAGGCCTTGCGTGAGGGGATGCCTAGAAAGCTTTTCGTGCAACCCAGAGACGCTAGTGGACACAGGGGCACACAGCCTCGTTACCACTCGGCCACACGTCGCCCCCCACAGAAACGGCCGGCGCTCGACGGAGAACAGCGGCCAAAGCCCGTCGCAGGGCCCCCCCAGGCTGGCCAGGCCTGGGGAAGGCACAGATTTGTCCCACGTCAGGCAGGCCCACCGAGGTCTTCCTCAACGAACAGGGACCGAAAGCAGAAGTCGTCCTGATGCAGGGCTGCCTCGCTATTTTTTAGGTGCTCCCACCCATGTGGACAAAGGGGAGACCAAACTTTTAAAGCCAGACTTTGTGTGTAAAAAGCCACGTTTATCTGGTGTAAATTATGTGTGCACAAAAAATCACTCAAATGTTGATGTAATAAAGACATGTTCTTTAAAACACAACAATAAAGTCTCAAAAGCACATAGTGTCCTGTGTATCGACTCAAAAAAAAAAAAGCCTTTTTTATGCAAAACGTGTCAGATAAAGGGAGGGGGCAAGCATTCACACATGGCCATTCCGACACTCATAAGACACGAACAGTCGGGGCAGACAATGAGCTCCCGCTGGAAGCCAGAGGTCTGTCACCACCAGACAGACACTCCGGGTACAGCAGAGGGATAGGCAAGTTGCTCGGAGGACGAACAAGAGAGGGCCATTCACCCCTCTCCCATCCCCTTGACACACAAACCTCACAGAATACACATACCTTCCAGACTGAGCGCACACGCTGGCGCCTGGAACTCATGCAAACCAAGTACGTGGGTCACATCCACTGTCACCCTTGGTCTCCGGCTGCAGTTCTACAAGCGGCCACCTCCTTTCACGAGGGTGCTGTTGTCCTACATAAGCCCAGACCATGCTCATGTCTTAAGAGACAAGATCTCAACCATGATACAGAAAGGAGTGATGAGAATGGTCCCTGCTCACAATGTAAAAAAGGGCAATTACAGCAAGTACTTCCTGGTCCTGAAACGGGATCAGGGCTTGAGGCCCATCTTGGACTTGAGGGGTCTGAACAGAAGAATAAAAACATACAAATTCAGGATGTTAACACTCAGACAAGTCATCCACTCAGTTCAACCGAGAGATTACTTCTGCACGGTGGATCTGAAAGACGCTTTCTTCCACGTGAGCATCCTACCCTGCCACAGAAAATATCTCCGCTTTGCCTTCGAGGGCACCACGTTCGAGTTTTTGGCAATGCCTTTTGGACTGAAAACCGCCCCTAGATCATTCATGAAATGCCTGGACGCAGCCCTGACCAGGCTGAGGGGTCATGGGGTCAGAGTTCTCAATTATCTACACGATCTGCTAATACTTGGACACAACAGAGTCTAGGCACAGCAGCACGCAGAGAGGGTGATGTCTCACCTGGAAGCTCTAGGTTTTGTTATAAACCTGGCAAAAAGCAATCTGATCCCATCCCAGATTACCGTATTTCTGGGAGTACAGCTCAACTCCATTTTGTACAGGGCAAGGCTCTCAGAGGCACGGGTTTCATCCCTCCACCTCTGCCTAGCACGTTTTCAGCTAGGCCAGAGTGTGCCTCTCAAGCTGTGCCACCATCTCTTGGGCCTGTTGGCAGAAGCTATTGTCTACGTGCCTCTGGCCTTATTAAGAATGCGTCCTCTACAAATATGAATCGATAAACAAATGCAATCTGCCCCCCCTCGACGAACGAGGGGGATACTGATTGGCCCAGAGTGCATGAAGGCTCTGGAGCCATGGAAGGCACCCATAGTGTTCAGCAAAGTCGTCACGCTGGGGAGAGTGTTGTCACGAGTCCTGGTCACCACAGACGCGTCAAAAACTGGGTGGGGAGGTCTCTGCAGAAACCAGTACGCCCAAGGGATCTGGAAACAGCAGGAGGCCAAGCTCCACATAAATTTCCTGGAACTCAGAGCAATGTTTTTGTCTCTGAAACACTTTTACAGGAAGGGGCTGGTTGCACAACAACATGTCCTGATAAAATCAGACAACAGGACACCGGTCTCCTACATCAACAGAGAAGGTGGAAGAAGGACCCAACCTCTCCTCAGGTTTACACAGAAGCTGCTCACGTGGTGCAGCTCCCGGATCTTGTCGCTGAGGGCGACCCACATCCCAGGCGAGCTGAATCACGGGGCAGATACCCTCTCAAGAGGGCCCCTCCTCCCCTCGGAGTGGCGGCTGAACCCACGTATCGTGAACCAGGTCTGGGCACGATACTGGAGGGCCGACGTAGATCTGTTCGCTTGCTTGCAGCAAAAACACGCACTGCACCTGTATCACTCGATAAGGGAGACAGATGCACCGCTGGGGACAGATGCCCTGACGTACAGCTAGCCAGCGGGGAGGCTGTATTACGCGTTTCCACCTGTTCCCCTGATTCAGGCGACGCTGGAACGTGTACGCCAGGGGGCTCTCTCGCTAATACTGATAGCCCCCAGGTGGCCGCAGAAAGCATGGTTCCCAGAGGTGATTTCACTGCTGGAGGGGACACCATGGCAGCTGCCCCCCCACAGGGACCTGCTGACCCAGGCCCATGGGCAAATCCTTCACCCACGCCCAGAACTGTGGCAGCTCTGGGCCTGGCCGCTGAAAGGGACCGATTAATGGCCTCCGGGCTGCCCAGTAATGTTGTAAACACAATACAGGGAGCAAGAGCCCAGTCTACTCAGACTCTCTACGTTCGCAAGTGGCATGTTTTTGAGGTCTGGTGTCTAGAGAGGAATATTATCTCATATTCCTGTGACTTAGTCCAGCTCCTCACCTTTCTTCAGGACCTGTTGGAGAAGGGCCACTCTTTCTCCACCATTAAGGTCTTTTTGTCAGCCATCTCAGCATGCCACGAGGGCTGGGGAGGTAAATCACCTGGTGCCCACCCCAGGCCCGGCGGCATGGGCGAGCATTGAGGGGCATTGCCCCCCCACAGAGTCAGATGTGCCCCCCCCTGACTGCAAGTAGACTGGACGACGGGAAGTTTTTTGTTTTTGTTTTTAATCTCCGAGTGTACATCATTCTATTTTTCCTATCTTTGTTTGTCAGTCATACAATTTAACCAATCAGTGAAGCCAAGGCAACGTTCTAGCCAAGTACAGTTCGAGGGGGGCGGGTCACTGACTGACGCAAACTACCGATAGCTCTTTTCAAACAGAAACAGCCACGCTCATATTCTGACTTTTTTCCAACAAAACAAGAGGACAATGAATGACACTGACAGTGAAATAAATGAGAGCAGACAGGAAGCGGCACCATCCATTTCAGTTGGAAACGTAAGCACAGAAGTCAGCTGACTTTTTTTTTAAAGCCAGAAATGAGGACGATTTTGAGCTAACGTTAGCTTGGAAGCGTTGCCTTCTACAAATGAGGTTCAACCTGAGCTAACAACAGCAGCTAACTTTACTGAAGAAACTTCTACAGTAGAAGATCTAACAAAACCAGGTAATGCTTCAAGTACCAAGAGTCTGAGCTGGTGAGGGTGCTGGACTTTGAGGACTTGGTTTGTGACTTTGCAAATAAAAAGACCAGAAATAACTTCTAAAGGTAAGAACCACTGTGCTTTTTTCATTCAACCTTTATTTAGTCAGGTAAATCTTTCTGTGAAATGAGTAGTCCAATATAAACTTATGGCTGTGCAGATAATAAATGTACAGTATTTTGTTCATTTGATATACTGTTTGCATAACATTAATCTTGCATACTGTAACTGTGGTGTGATGCTGAGAGTTAGTGCTGCAACAGGTTTTGTGGAGTGTGAAGTTGTCCAGATCACTTGATGACTGTTCTAATGCAACCTACACTCAGCTGCAGTGGTGGAGAAAGTACTCAAACAACTTAAGTAAAAGTACAAATAAACAGACAAAAATGTACTCTAGTAAAAGTAGAAGTACCACATTAATGTTTTTACTTAAGTAAAAGTAAATAAGTACTTGCTTTTAAAAATACTTAAAGTATTAAAGTAAAAGTACTTGCTGAATGTATTATCTAACGCAATGGCCTACAATATCATTAAGTGTGTGTACTTTATGTATATTTTCTGTAATACATTAAAAGTGTTGTTCCAGTTTAATGAACAATGCTGCAGATAATACGTTTTTATTGTGTTTACTCTGTGACACAGTTCACACTCTTGTGATTCTGTGCATCAGAATTGCAGGGTGACATGCAGAGTTAAATGTCATTAATTAAAATAATAATAATAAACTTTATTTGTATAGCACCTTCCTACAATGCCTTGCATTGACCAAGGTGCTTAACAGGACAGAAAATAAAAACTGGTACAATAAATCAGTGAAAACAGAATAAAAGTAACAGCAATAAAAGGAGGCAATGGAAATAAAAAAAGCTACATACTAAAATACCAAAGTAATAAAAGTTACACACTGAAAATAAGAAAGAGGAATGATTTTACCTTTGAAAGTTTTTATTTAACACAAAGCAGAACCAATGTGTCATTTTAACTGCAGTAAACACATTTAAGTAAAAGTTGTCTGATGAAAAAAGGAGCATTAGACACAGCTAACAAAGGAACAGACTCTGATCATTTCAACTCCAGTTTGTCATCAACTCTAGTTAAAATACTGTCTAGTCATCCTTGTAAAGGGTCAATAGTTAACAATATTTTTAACTTCCTGACACCATTTTCAAAACGTGGATCTGAGTGTTGAGTCATTTGGAGACATCTCTTGTCTCCTAACATCCCATGAACTGACACATTTTAATATTGCAGCAATAATTTATTGTTCAACTTCAGAAGAAATTGGTTTTCAATTTTTTTTTTTGTCCAGTCTGTCTCTTTTGGAGAGAGAAACTGTCCTGCTGTACTGAATAGTCTTTCAATAGTTTTTTCAATAAGGCCATGGGTGTTGTGTATCTTCTGGCTGACTCTCCACTGTGGAATCCATTGTGGGTGTGTTGGCCAGTGCTGGGCAGCACTAACCCAAAAATTAGTTCCACTATTTCTAAAGCACTAATTAATTTATTTAGGTCCACAATTTCAAAAGCACTAATGTCTTATGAAAATTAGGGGAAGCTAATTCTAAACCGCTAATTCTAAAATAAAACACCATCAGACAAGAAGCAAGTTTTAAGTTGTTTGTATTGTACTATAGACTTAGGAAGGTATTTATAATAATATTGTTTGTAATAATAATCATTTTCTTTGAGTATAACCAATAGACAGGAAGGTATTTATAATAATATTGTTTGTAAAAATAATCATTTTCTTTGACTATAACCAATAGACAAAAAATACACACAACAAAACAGACCCTGATTACACCCAAGAGTTCTTTTTTTTCTATTTTAAATCGGTTCTTGAATCCCGGATGATTAAAGGTCCATCAATCAATAATCTGGTAGTTTGTAGTTCATGATCCAGGGTAATATGTCCAGAAAAAAACAAATAGTTTGGTGCAATTTAAGTCCTACCGCACAGCTGTGGTGGTCCGGTAGCTTGCCAATGCCATCCTGGGTGGGAACAGGGGGTGAAAAAAAACCTGACCTAAACAAGGTCATAAACAAAACAAAAAATAGCATTGTGGTGGACCACTAGGGGGCTCTACTCACACCCAGTGGACCGAATGTATTACGGGATGCTTTTATTGTGAAAGGTCCAGGGGACCGGATGTTATGTGGGTATATAAAGCAGTGTTGGGCGGGTTCCCGCCAGTTTAGTAGGAGTTGATTAAAAGGTGAAGTTCTGCAGCCTGTCTCCTGTGTCGTCCCTTCACCTCCTCTTACACTGGTGACCCTCGTGAACTGAATATGTCGACATCTGACGCTTCAGCCAGCTCTCTACTGCTGTCCACGGCTGTGGAACCTACACAGGCGGCCCCGCTCGCTTTTTCGGTGGCCGTTAAAATCCCGGACTTCTGGCCGCACGCGCCTCAATCGTGGTTCGCACACATCGAATCACAGTTTGCTCTTCGCGGGATTTCTGTTGACGACACCAAATACCACCATGTGGTTGCTTCGCTGGATCCGCTGACAACCCAGCGGGTAATGAGCCTGCTACAAAACCCTCCTGCTCAAGGAAAATACGACGCCCTCAAGAAGCTTCTTCTGCGGCGCTACACACTCTCAGAGGCGGAGCGCGCCGAGAAACTATTTTCCTTCTCCGGTTTGGGTGACGGAACAGCTCTCGAGCTCGTGGAGAGCATGTTGTCCTTGCGGGGATCAGACGACTGCGAGTTCCTCTTCCGCCACCTCATCCTCCGCCAGCTTCCAGCTCCTGTGCGAACCGCCCTGGCCAACTCCCCGTTTCTAAAGGAGAAGGATTACCGCTCGCTGGCCGAAGAAGCCGACCGCATCATTCTGACCGCGAGGACCTTCGCGGTACAGGCGGTGGTTCCTGGATCTCCAGCAGCGCCCGAGTCTCAAGCAACGCACACAGCGCCGGACGAGCCAGCGGTGGTAGCAGGAGTCGCTAGCCGCAGGCGGGCAGGAGCCGGCCTTTGTTTCTACCACGCGCGTTTTGGCGCCAAAGCACGACGGTGCGTCCCGCCGTGCAGCTTCAAACCGCAGGGAAACGAGACCGCCAACGCCCGCTAGCAGTCGCGGCCGTTGGCGAGAAGGCAAGGCTGCTTTTCATCGAGGACTCGAGGTCGGGGAGGCGGTTCCTGGTGGACTCGGGGTCGCAGAAGAGCCTCGTCCCCCCGACTGGCTCCGACAGGTTAGCTGAAGGCTGCGGGCCGCAGCTAACCGCGGCGAATGGCTCTCCCGTCAAGACGTTTGGTGAAAGGTTGGTGACTGTGCGTTTCCATGAACGGGACTTCCAGTGGAACTTTGTGGTAGCTGCTAGCTCGGTCCCTATTTTAGGGGCTGATTTTCTTTGTGCTCATGGGCTCCTTGTTGATGTAGCTAACAGACGTTTGATCGACGCTGTGTCTTTTTCGTCACTGCCTTGTGAGACGCGAGGAGCTGGGCCTGTAATGCATGCTAACTTTTTAGCTTCGGGTAATGTGTTTCAGCGTTTATTGTCTGAGTTTCCCTCGCTGACTGTTCCTGATTTTGCAAACACAAACACAAAACATGGGGTCGAACATTATATTCCCACAACGGGGCCCCCGGTGTTCGCACGTGCGCGCCGCCTCGATGCTACTAAGCTAGCAATCGCACAGGAAGAGTTTGCTAACATGGAGCGTTTAGGCATCGTGCAGCGCTCAAACAGTCCGTGGGCCTCCCCCCTCCACATGGTGCCCAAGGCAGATGGCAAATGGCGTCCATGTGGAGATTTCCGCCGCCTTAATAACGTCACAGAGAACGATCGTTATCCCATCCCCCACATCCAGGATTTTTCAGTGCACCTGGCTGGGACCTCCATTTTTTCTAAAGTAGATTTAGTACGGGGGTACCACCAGGTTCCTGTGCATGTGGAGGATGTCCCTAAGACCGCTGTTATCACGCCTTTCGGCCTGTTTGAGTTTTTGCGCATGCCTTTTGGTCTTAAAGGTGCAGCACAAACATTTCAGCGGTTAATGGATTCAGTCCTAAGGGGTCTGTCCTTCGTATTTGTGTACTTGGACGACATCCTGGTGGCTAGCAGCTCGGCTGAGCAGCACCTGTCCCACCTCCGTGAGGTTTTTCAGCGCCTGGCAGCACATGGCCTGATTGTAAACACAGCGAAATGCCAGTTTGGGCTGCCAGTCATTGACTTTTTGGGCCACCGCATTTCCGCAAGTGGCGCCGTCCCGTTACCAAACAAAGTGCAGGCGGTGTCAGATTTCCCACAGCCCCAGTCTGTTAAAGCGCTACAAGAGTTTTTGGGAATGGTTAACTTCTATAACCGTTTCCTCCCCAGGGCAGCACAACTGCTGAGTCCGCTCTATAGAGCGCTGAAAAAGAAAAAGCCCAACGACAGCGTGGACTGGACACCAGAACGCCTACAGGCATTTGGTGACGCTAAAGCTGCACTGGCCACTGCTGCCCTTTTGGCCCATCCATCCCCAGCGGCGCAAATAGCTTTAACAACCGACGCATCTGATGTTGCGGTGGGGGCTGTGTTAGAACAGCAGGTTTCCGGGGTTTGGCAGCCGCTTGCATTTTTCAGCCGTACGCTGCGGGACAATGAGCTGAAATACAGTGTTTTTGACAGAGAGTTGCTGGCGCTTTACCTGGCTACACGCCATTTCAGGTTTTTCCTGGAAGGCCGCCAGTTCACTGCATACGTTGACCACAAACCCCTGGTCTTTGCTATGTCAAAAATCTCTGACCCCTGGTCTGCTCGCCAGCAACGCCACCTCGCAGCGGTGTCTGAATTTACTACAGACATTCAGCATGTAGCTGGCAAATCCAACGTGGTGGCTGACTGTCTCTCCCGGGTGCTGATCGCTCCCGTGTACGTTGGCATCGATTTTTCTGCTATGGCTGCGGACCAACGTAGCGACGCAGAAATACTCGAGCTCCAGTCCGGCCCCACAGGCCTCGAGTTGGAGGAAAAGCAGGTGAATGACGGAGGTCCTCTCCTGCTCTGTGACGTATCTACGGGCAGGCCCCGCCCCCTGGTTCCAGTTTCATGGCGACGCCGCGTTTTTGACTCCTTACATTCCCTTTCTCACCCAGGTGTTAGAGCCTCGGTGAAACTGGTCAGCTCAAAGTTTGTTTGGCCCGGTCTGCGTAAAGCAGTTAAGGAGTGGGCAGCAGCGTGTGTCCCATGCCAGCGTGCTAAGGTTAACAGGCACACCAAAGCACCGTTGGAACCTTTCCCCATCCCAAGTCGGCGGTTTGATCATGTGCACGTAGACTTAGTAGGCCCTCTGCCTCCATCACAGGGTTTTACTCATCTGCTGACTATGGTAGACCGGACCACCAGGTGGCCAGAGGTGGTTCCTCTGACATCCACGACATCTGCAGTGGTGGCCCGGGCCTTTTTGTCTACCTGGGTTGCACGTTTCGGCCCCCCTTCAGACATTACATCGGACAGGGGCCCGCAGTTTGTTTCGGAGCTTTGGTCTACCATGGCCAAGGGTCTGGGGACTAACGTCCACAGAACCACCGCTTACAACCCCCAAGCTAATGGTTTGTGTGAACGGTTTCACAGGTCATTGAAAGCTGCACTTCGTGCTGCATTGACCGGTGACAACTGGATTGACCGCCTTCCCTGGGTTTTGTTGGGGTTGCGTACCGCAACCAAAGAAGACCTGAGCTCTTCCCCGGCTGAAATGGTTTACGGTCAGCCTGTGCGCGTCCCCGGTGAGTTTTTACCTGAGGTACCCTCACCACAGTTCGCTCCACCGTTGCTCCATCTTTCACCTCAGGAGGCCCCTTTTCGTGTCCCCGGTCCGGTACACCATTGTTT
>JBBPBX010006430.1:47389-68505 GCA_038048925.1 Garcialebias charrua | reverse complement strand
TTACCGGTAATTCAGTCTAGAAACTGTTTTATATGTAGATATATTTTATAAGATATATGTAAGATATATATACATATATCAAATATCTCAGAAACCACAAAGCAGATATTTTTCAAACCAACACAATCACTACATGTTTATGTGCATACTGAAAGCTGTTGGAATTATTTGTATTAAAATTCTATTTTTTTATAGACATAAGTGTGTCGACCTAGCTTTTTTTTTCTACTAGTATTTAACACGTATCTTATATCTCAGAAACCACAAAGCAGATATTTTTCAAACCAACACAGTGTAATCACAACATGTTTATGTGCATACTGTAAGCTGTTGAAGTTATTTGAATTAAAATTCGATTTTTTTATAGACATAAGTGTGTCGACCTGGCTTCTTTTTTTTCTACTAGTATTTAACACATATCTTATATCTCAGAAACCACAAAGCAGATATTTTTCAAACCAACATAGTGTAATCACTACATGTTTATGTGCATACTGTAAGCTGTTGGAGTTATTTGAATTAAAATTCGATTTTTTACGATTTATTTTTGTAGCACATGTGACAGGTTTGGAAGTAGTCAAAACAAATCTATTTAAATCCAGCAGATTTGACCACAACGTGACATTATTAAGGACTTGTTAACCTGAGGAACCCTCGTGGTATAAAGCCAGCTATGAAATATATTTTTTAAAGCGTTTATTTAGCTACATTATAGAAATAAAGCCGGCTCACGTGCGCACATGGCGAAACTACTTTTTTAAATCCTGCCGTTTTGACAACAACGTGAAATTATTAAGGAATAGTTCGGCTTAAGACACATGTTTGCTATAATTTTAAATACAAATAATTGTTTTTACCATGTTAATCTTGTAAAGTCCTTCGGTGTTTGCTCCCTCGCGGCAGCCACTTCCTCAAACTCAGTCCAGCCTCCTCCCCACGGTTCGGGGCCAGCCGGCCTGGACCCTGCTCTGAGATGAGTCCGGAATCTTGGCGCGGCGCCGCGCATCTGTTAGGTGGAAATGCTGTCCAACGCGCGTTTGGCACGCAAATATGACGTCACATCCGACCCGGGCCACCAAGTGGAAAAGGGGCAATAGTCCCTCCAGCGTGTCCTGGGTCTTCCTCTGGGTCTCCTCCCGGTGGGACATGCCCGGAACACCTCACCAGGGAGGCGTCCAGGAGGCATCCTAACCAGATGCCCGAGCCACCTCAACTGGCTCCTCTCGATGTGGAGAAGCAGCGGCTCTACTCCGAGTCCCTCCCGGATGACTGAGCTTCTCACCCTATCTCTAAGGGAGAGTCCAGACACCCTGCGGAGAAAACTCATTTCAGCCGCTTGTATCCGAGATCTCGTTCTTTCGGTCACAACCCAAAGCTCATGACCATAGATGAGGGTGGGAACGTAGATCGATCGGTAAATTGAGAGCTTTGCCTTTTGACTCAGCTCTCTCTTCACCACGACAGACCGGTACAGCGCCCGCTTCACTGCGGATGCTGCACCTATCCGCCTATCGATCTCACGCTCCAGTTTTCCCTCATTCGTGAACAAGACCCCGAGATACTTAAACTCCTCCACTTGGGGCAGGACCTCCTCCCCGACCCGGAGAGGGCACGCTACCCTTTTCCGGCTCAAGACCATGGCCTCGGATTTGGAGGAACTGATCCTCATCCCGGCCGCATCACACTCGGCTGCAAACCGCTCCAGTGAAAGCTGTAGATCACGATCTGATGAAGCCAATAGGACCACATCATCTGCAAAAAACAGAGAAGCGATTCTAAGGCCACCAAAACGGATCCTCTCAACACCTTGGCTGCGCCTAGAAATTCTGTCCATAAAAGTTATGAACAGAATCGGTGACAAAGGGCAACCTTGGCGGAGTCCAACTCTCACTGGAAATGAGCCTGACTTACTGCCGGCAATGCGGACCAAGCTCTGACACTGGTCGTACAGGGACCTAACAGCCCATATCAATGGGCCTGGTACCCCATACTCCCGGAGTACCCCCCACAGAACCCCCGAGGGACGCGGTCGAATGCCTTTTCCAAGTCCACAAAGCACATGTAAACTGGTTGGACAAACTCCCACGCATCCAACCCAAGTTGGATGTTGTGCTGAGTAAATTTGATGCTCACTGTTCTCCCAAGAAGAATGAATGCTATGAGAGATATGTGTTTCGTTCCCGAATGCAGACCCAGCATGAACCCTTTGATAACTTTCTGACAGATTTGAAAGTGAAAGCTCAGTCATGCAATTTTGGCCTGCTAATGGACTCGATGATCAGAGACCAGATCGTCTTTGGTGTGCGTGATGGGAAGCTCAGAGAGAGACTGCTGAGAGAAGTGGAACTGACCCTGGAAACAGCTGTAAAGATGTGTCGGGCAAGTGAACTGTCTCTGCAGCAAGTGAGGACATTTTCTGAACTTTCAACAGGACAGACTTCACAGTTCAGTGACGGAGCTGCAGCAGTTGGAGCAGTGTCCTGCCAGAAGATACGACATGCTCAGATGAGGCAGCTGCAAGAGGATTGCATTATCAGCTGTAAGCGCTGTGGGTCACGGCATAAAGTGAGACAATGTCCTGCTTACGGTAAGCAGTGTTTGAATTGCCGTGGAAAGAATAATTTTGCAAAACAATGCTTTATGAAGAAGAAAGAAGAGAAGAAGAGGAATCGTGTAAACTTGGTAGATGAAACTGACTTAAGTGACACATTCTTTATTGGTGTTGTGAGTTGTGAAAATGAGTCAGAAAGAGTGCACTGCGTTAATAATAATAATAATAATAATAATAATAATAATGAATTCAATTTATAATGCACTTTTCATTCATAAAAATCTCAAAGTGCTACAAAGTGTAACAAAGCAAAGATCAAAATAAAACAAGTGATAAAATCAAATAAAATCAATAATAATATCGACTAAGATCAAGATAAAATCATGTGGATGCAGATTAGGCTTGCTTAAAAAATAAATTAAATAAAACAAGTGATAAATTCAAGTAAAATCAATAATGATATCAGCTAAGATCAAAGATAAAATCATGTGGAGGCAGAATCAAGAATCAAGAATCAAGAAGGTTTATTAACATTGCATCAATTTTCACCAATTACAACGTAAGTATGTAGTTGCAAGCATCCAGAAGAGAGAATGAGTGCAAAAGCTGCAGCAAAACAAAGCACACAACATGTTTTATCAACACACGATATGTTTTATCAACACACGACATGTTTATTCAACACACGATATGCTCTTAGCGCGGCCAGGCCCAATCTGTCCCCAGATGAAGGTCAAAAGCAGGAAAAACAAGCAGAAACACTGGGATTCACAGCATTGATATTAAAAAAAGATGAATCACATTTTGTCTTCAAGACACCGCGTGATTCAGTAAAAACCATATCAGAGCACATTTAGTTACAATAACAAAGGAAATACGGCAGGCAAGGAGATTGGGTCTATGATTAATTTCAGACAAGCACAAAGTTCAGCAGATGTGCAGCTGGGTGTTATCTGAAGCTTCACAGAAATCTCTGGGGAGGGGGAGGGGGGGGGCTCTTCAGCTCCTCACTCTGGGAGAATGGATTCCCACAGCCCGCTTTTCAAGGACATGTGCAGAAGCCAGATAATGTTCTTGTTTGTTATCCAAATAGACCACAGTGTTCTTTTCCACTGCCGCCTCCAAGTCTGTGGGTGCTGTTTCATGGCCGAAAGAAATCCAAATATGTGGTTCTGCTCTGCCCCGCTTTCATGAACTTCCACCTGTCCCTTGATCGATCCTGGGTGGCTGCAAACAAGTCCCAAAACGGACAGCAGGTGCACGGTGGTCCACCACTGCACCAATCGTGCGATTGAGCTCATACAGCAGCTGGGATGAGGAGCTCACGGCCCGGTTCAGAGAATTTTGCTGATCAGGCAGTGCCGACAGCGCTCTGATAGCCGCCGAAGCCTCCCTCAGCTTCCGATAACAAACAACTCCGGTTACGCCAAAAAACAGAGCAGTTGCTACCAATAATCAATAGAATAGAATAGGCTTGCTTAAAAAGAAAAGTCTTTATGCTGCTTTTAAAGTCAATCAGTGACTGACAGAGATGATAAATGGACAATTCCTTTGCTGATCAATGGAGCCATAGTTAAGTTCAGATTGGACACAGGTGCTAAAGCTAATCTCATAAGCATGTCTGATATAAAACAAATGCAACTAAAACCTCACATTAAGGCAGTGAAGTCGAGTCTGAGAGACTATAATCAAGGGCGTAGATTTCATCTCATTATTGGGGGGGACCATAAACAGGGAAATTTTTTAAGAGCAATTTTGGGGGGGTCGGCAAAGTTACAGTGAAATGTAATGCAAAATGTACAGAGGGAAGTTTATCCAAACTGCATGCATATACTATGCAGAATAATCAACAATAATATTGATTTAAATGGCATGTATTTTATTTAGTAGTCTTAATACTACTATTAATCAGTACAACAGTGATACTCATTACTCTTGTTAAAAAATGTAATGTGTTCAATCTGCAGTACAATAGACGACAAATAATGACAAGTGGCAAAATGAGAATTTTGCAAAATAGGTCCCCTCTAAATATTGTTTAAATTTCAGTTTGGCTTGTATTCATAGATTGCTGTGGTCAGTGTCACTGATAATCTGGTACAACATCTTCCCAAAATCTTAATGCTTAAAAAGAAAACAGTTTTCAAGGAGAAGAAATACTTTAATGCAGGGGTCACCAAACTTTTTGAGACTGAGAGCTACTTCAGTGGAACCAAGAGGCACAAAGGTCCACTTGTTCGTTCCAAACAAATTTGCATGGTTCAACTTTAATCATAGTATTAATAATAATACATTTACATACATGTGAATATATGACTGCCTGATCACATCTGATCTGGTCTGTATTATTAAAGACTCCACACAATGCTTTAGCTTGGTAAATATGATCAATTATTATTGATAATTACCAGTAGTGATTAGAACTCTCAATCAAGAACTTGAGTCCTCAGTTTGAATAATGTTTTGGTTCTTCTGTGCAAATGTAAATTGTTCTTAGCTTTGACTGGGAGTGTGGATGGTTGTTTGTCTCTTTGTCTGTCTCTGTGATGGACTGGAGACCTGTCTTGGGTGTCCCTGCCTTCACCCAAAAGCAGCTGAGATTGGTTCCAGTCCTAAACAAGGGGGCATAATGGATTACTTATTAACTGATATTTAAACATAAACACTATTTCTTTTATGTTAAACTCAGTTTGTAACATTTGAAATTCGTTGTATTTTATAAATATTTTATTAACTGTTTTGTAGAAATGAACACGTTTGTAACATTCATTCAAAATATGCCTTAACAAATCTGTAGCATTTTTTAAGAACCTATTAAGAATAAAATGTTCCAGTTGCAGATACAAAATATCAATAATGTAATATAATAAACAGTGACATTTTTTAATTAACCATGTGACATAAGTATTGATCCTCAACATTTTTTATAATAATAATTTAAAGCCCTTAAAACAACCACAGCTGCAACAAAGTGCTACACATATGAAATCATTTTAACTAATCATCACATCTTCTCTACTCTTTTTTAATTAATTATCTTTCACATATTTTATCATTACTTCTTTCAAGAGCTCCACACCTGAAAATATGATGAATGTGAATCCATCCTGCTCAAAGCTGCGCTGACATTCTACTGTCTGTTGCAGAGCCCACCAGGGAGCTAGTTAGCATTGAAGCTAGTGTGTTAGCTGATGAAGTGACGCTCCAAAGTGTTTTTCTGCCACTAATGATGCACAGACACACTTGTCTTTCAACACTGTGAAAGACCTTTTCCTCCCAGTCACTGTCACCTATGTTTTAAGTAGCTACTTACTGGAAGTTAGTACTTTGTGCAGCAGCTCACTCCCCACCAGCGGCTCCGCGAGCCTGTGACCTCCGCTGCTGTTGTTGTTCCTTGTAAACATTGGACTAAACCATTTGCCAACAGAGAAGGGGGGGTGGGCAAAATTTCCTTCTTTTTTTTTAGAATAATGGCGGATTTCTCTCTTTTTTTGCCTTTTTATATTTATATTGTTTAAAGACACGATTTCCTTTATTGAATTATTGGGGGGGACAGATCTATATTTCCCCAAGATTGGGGGGGTCCGGACCCCCCCGACCCCCCCAGGATCTACGCCTATGACTATAATGGACAATCAATTGAGTGCATTGGTACATGTCAGCTGAAGGTGACAGTTAAAGGATCTAAACATCTCGTGTTCTTCTCAGTTGTAAAGGAGGATCGTGAGTCACTTTTAGGTGACAAATCCTGTGAAGAACTTGGACTAGTGAAAAGAGTCTACCAAATAAACACTGAATTGAATGAACCACATAGTCCTGCTGATGCAATGCTTCAGGATTATGAGGATGTCTTTCAGGGATTTGGTGTTGTACCCTGCACATACAAGATTCAGCTGAGAGTGGGTGCTCAGCCTGTTGTGCATGTTGCACGTTGCATTCCAGCACCACTGAGAGAGGGGTTGAAAAAGGAGTTGGACAGAATGACCAGTTTGGGAGTCATTAAAAAAGTGGAAGAGCCCACAGATTGGGTTAATTCCATCGTGATTACAAAGAAGAAGAATGGAGAATTAAGAATATGCATGGATCCAAAAGATCTAAATGAGAACATCAGGAGAGAACATTATCAAATACCCACTCGAGAAGAAATTATCAGTGAGATGGCTGGAGCAAGTTATTTCACCAAGTTGGATGCAGCACAAGGGTTCTGGCAAGTAAAGCTAGATGAAAGCAGTACCAAGTATTGTACTTTTAACACACCTTTTGGAAGATTTTGTTTTCTAAGACTCCCTTTTGGAATAAAATCTGCACCTGAAATATTCCATAGAGCGATGGAGCAGATCATAGAAGGCTTGGAAGGAGTGAGAGTCTACATTGATGACATCATCATCTGGGGATCAACAGCTCAGGAACACAATGACAGATTGAGACGCGTCATGGAGCGCATACGAGAAAATGGACTAAAGCTCAATAAAAATAAATGTGAGTTTGGGGTCAAAGAAATTATGTTTCTCGGAGACAAACTATCTGCCCAAGGTGTTCAGCCAGATGAAGAGAAAATAAAAGCCATCTTGAAGATGCCACAGCCTGTCGACAAAACGGGTGTCCTGCGCATCATGGGGATGATCAATTTTATAGGAAAATTCATTCCAAATTTGAGTGCCAAGATGACAAACATTCGCGGACTCTTGAATAACAATAGTCAATTCCAGTGGACTGAGGTTCATGATCAAGAGTGGAAAGAACTGAAAAACTATCTGACTACTGAACCAGTGCTCACCTTCTACGATCCTAATAAAGAAATAAAACTGTCTACAGATGCCTCGAAAGATGGACTGGGAGCAGTTCTTCTTCAAGCTGAGAATGATCGGCAGCCAGTGGCTTATGCGTCCAGAGCCTTGACAAAAGCTGAATGCAAATATGCTCAAATAGAGAAGGAATGTTTAGGGCTGTCTTATGGATTGGAATGGTTTCATATGTGTATGCTTTCCCATCTTTTTTAGATTGTTTTTTAGCATATGGAACTAGGTTGTTGAGAGCTTTGTAGGTTAGAAGTAAGATTTTGAATTCAATATTGGATTTGACAGGGAGCCAGCGGAGAGAAGCTAAAACTGGAGAGATGTGATCTCTCCCAGTAACTCCAGTTAAGACTCTGGCAGCAGCATTTTGGATCAACTGAAGACTTTTTTTTTTCTCCCCATTTATAGATGGCCTCCCTTCACACCTTTTAGCCATCCTCTCACTCCAATATTTTTTATTTTTATTTTTTTTTAAAGAGAAAGAAAGAAAAGAGAAAGTAAGACAACAAATCAACAATTATCAACCAAAAGAGCACAAGGCAAACACACCCAACCTCCGTCCACAATCCTGCAAAGCACATGACAGAACACAACAATGGAACATACATGCATAAAGACTAATAATATTCATGAGCTTGCAGTAGAATTCTATAAATACACATACCCATATCTACAAATATATATATACAGTAGTATACATACATATACTTTTATATTCATTTATATATATACCCATCTACATATCTACAAATATATATATACAGTAGTATACATACATATACTTTTATATTCATTTATATACCCATCTACATATCTGCATATATCTATATATACATCCCTGCATCCATTTGTGTGTGGTTGTGAGCATGCATAAGTGTATAAGGTTCCTCCAATAGAACATTTAGTAGCGACTGTGAAGCATCAGAGATCCGTCCCCCCAAAGCCCGAGGCAGACGAAGGGGCGATCAAAGCCCAAGACTCCAGGAAGGACCCCGAGCCCAGAGTCCCCAGGGCCACCCGAACAGGACGAGCCACTCGCCCACTCCCCAGATCCGACCAAGGGGAAGAACCGGACGAATCCCACCAGCGACCACATACAATGACCCCCCGGGGTCAAACGCGACAAATTCATAGGCCCCCGCCAGAGCCCTCCGCACTGACGTAGCCCCGGGCCGGTCACCGAGGCCCGGGCACCGGGGACGCCCATCCCTCAGGCCCAGACCCGAAAGGACCAGAGGGCACGAGCCCCACCAGGTAGCCACCATGCTGAGCCGACAAACGCCCAAGCACCCAACCCCAAATGGTGAGGGCCCCAAGCACGCCCGCAGGCAAAGGAACACCCACCAGGGGGCCACGTGGCAGGAGCGCGACACTAGTAGCCTCAGAAGTATCAGAGAGGGGGCAGTCCAAGTCCCAGCCTGACACTTAAACATTCATACACAGACACACTCACTCAGACCCACCCTCATCCTCACCCTCACTCACAGAAAGACATACAATAACGACACGTTCCATTCATAATCCCGATGCACACTCTATACCCCCTAGGTCCAAGACATGTACCTGCCCCCTACGTGGGGCAGCCCACATCCAAACCCAGGAGGTAGGCCCATTCATTCTGGGGTGGAGAGTAGCAGACATCCAAGATTCGGCCCGACCCGTGCCCTACCGACAGGACAGGACACCCGAGTCCAAGCAGCCCCAGGGGGAGCACACTGCCAGCCCTGCCCATGGCGAACCCCCAGGCCCCGAACCCCCTCACATCCTTGGACAACCCTTTGCTTTGTAGGTTAGAAGTAAGATTTTGAATTCAATTCTGGATTTGACAGGGAGCCAGCTGAGAGAAGCTAAAACTGGAGAGATATGATCTCTCTTACTAGCTCCAGTTAAGATTCTGGCAGCAGCATTTTCGATCAACTGAAGACTTTTTAAAGAAGTATTCGAACACCCAGATAACAAACCATTGCAATAGTCCAGTCTAGACGTGACAAATGCATGAACCAGTTTTTCTGCATCATTTTTAGATGTTTCTAATTTTAGTGATATTACGCAGGTGGAAGAAGGAGGTTCTACGGTAGTAACATTTTTAATGTGGGGAATAAAAGACATGTCTGATCAAAAATAACACCAAGATTTTTAACATTAGAACTGGAGGCCAGATTTGCGTCATCCAAGTGTGTGGGGGTGTACTGAAAAATTAATTCCTAAGGTGCTCAAGTCCAAAAACAAAAACCTCATTCTTGTCTGTGTTCAAAAGCAGAACATTTAGGGTCATCCAGGTTTTTATGTCTTTAAAGGGCAACTCCACACCCTGTGGATCGGTAACTCCTCCTTCCAAAATCTCCCTGAAAATGGGCGTGTCGAGAGACAAGGAGGGGTGGAGGTAGAGTTGTGCTTTTGTTCACGCCTCCACCTGCAACAACCTAAAACAAATTAAACCTCTAGCCAACAACATACACCAAGCAACAACAAAGAATAAACATGTAGATGTATTTATCTATTCCACCCATTCCATCCAAAACCAAAGGCCTAAAAAAATGAAAATGAAAATAAAAATAAAACCGCTTGTCAGGAGTGAAATGCAGCACTTCCATATAAGGTATGCACTTCTCATCTCTGCAGGGGATTGGCTCTGCTTGAACCACCTTTGTGACATCAGAGTGTACAAGACACATCAGAGTGAACAGTCCTGACCAATATGAAAATTAAGGTGCAATAACCTCTGTTCAACCCAAAGGACTACCGTAAACACAGTTTTAGACCAAATATTGCCAAATATTGCCAATTTACACAGATATGCACAATTATGTGAAAATAAACACAGCCATAGTGCTAGATAATATTTTAAACACATTCTAGGGAGTTTATCAGCTAAAAAAAGTTAATTTTGGGTTTAGTCGCACTTTAAGACATGCTTGACTGAATTTAGTCAAGTGTGTCTGTTTTGCTAAAATCACAGTCCTCCACTTAAGAAGCTTTGAGGTCAAAAATGACATCGTTCCATGAAGCAACATTCCAGTGAAAATGCTTAAACCAAATTAGGATGTTAAATTGGAAACTTTAGTGTTTATATAAATGAGAATAGAATGTCACACGTGGTTGGCAATGTAGTTGACACTTTTTCCAAAAAAGTGATAGTCCTTAAAGCTCCCCTGACATCATCTTTTAACTTTTCATAAAATGGCACAACATATATATATATATTAAGATTGACCTCTGATCGTTTTTGCTAAAACAATGTGAAATTAATGAAAATTCCTCTCCAAAATAGTTTAAAATTAGCGCCGTTTTTTTACACGGTAAATTCGGGTTTTTCCGGTCACGTGATTGTGACGTCAGACACAGATCTCTGCTCCAACCGCACATTTAATACAATGGAGAAAGATACAAACACGTCCGTCGAATTTAGCCATTTAAAACTTTAGATTTTAGCGATTTGGCTTCAGTTCGTGAAGAAGAAGTTATTCATGGAGTGAACAGCAGATGTCAGCAAAGCCATCGTGATAAATATTACAGTGCTCTGTAAGAGGGATCACAATGGCTTTGCTGCCATCTGCTGCTCGCTTATTGAATGTGAAACCTCTCCTGAAAAAAAAAGGCAGCACGGACAAAAGAAACCATGCTGTTTGATTTTTGATCACTCAAAATAACTTCTTCTTCACGAACTGAAGCCAAATCGCTAAAATCTAAAATTTTAAATGGCTAAATTCGACGGACTTGTTTGTATCTTTCTCCATTGTATTAAATGTGCCGTTGGAGCAGAGCTCTGTGTCTGACGTCACAATCACGTGACCGGAAAAACCCGAATTTACCGTGTAAATAAACAGCGCTAATTTTAAACTATTTTGGAGAGGAATTTTCATTAATTTCACATTGTTTTAGCAAAAACGATCAGAGGTCAATCTTAATATATATATGTTATGCCATTTTATGGAAAGTCAAAAGATGATGTCAGTGGAGCTTTAAAGGTCCACTGACATCTTACAAATTTGCATAAAATGATAGAAGATATATATCTTGTATCATTCAACTATGTTCGTTTTTGCAAACAAAATTATAAATTAATGAAAATTCCTTTCAAACTGAGTTTAAAATTAAAAACCGCTTTTCTCTCTGAAAATTCCGACTACAAGCGAATGCAACATTTGTGACGTAGGAAGGAGAACGTCTTTAGAACGCCCCATATAAATATTCATGGCGAACAAGAAATAAAACAACAAAATTATCAATCTAAGTTAAGATTTGAGCTATTTGTCTTTAGTTTTGGAAGCAGGAAGTTAGATGAGCAGAAACAGCAGGTTCTAATTTAGGTCTGCACCCGTATGTATTTGACTCTTACCTGTTCAGGAAACAGGGAGCTCAGTCCGAGGGGAGGCAGCTTTATTTATTCCATTTTTGACGAAGGTCTTACATCTTTTGGGAAAGTGAAAAGGCTCACTTGTTCACTGATGATATTAGAACACCCAAATGCGACATAACCGGCATTTTTCAAGTTATACAAAAACAAAAGGCGATCTGGCAGAGAATGCGTTATGCGTTAATGGCAGACGTAGACTGACGGTCCTGCTCCTTACGTCACAAATGTTGCATTCACTTGTAGTCGGATTTTTCAGAGAGAAAAGCGGTTTTTAATTTTAAACTCAGTTTGAAAGGAATTTTCATTAATTTATAATTTTGTTTGCAAAAACGAACATAGTTGAATGATACAAGATATATATCTTCTATCATTTCATGCAAATTTGTAAGATGATGTCAGTGGACCTTTAACTTCACCAAGGTTTCTATGATGATATAAACCAGGGGTGTCAAACTCACTTACAAAAGGGGCCAAAATTAAAACCTTTTTCAAACGAAGGGCCACTTTCAGAATCTACATGAACTCAAGTTAGATACCCAACATCTTTTATTGGTTGAAGGTTCCTCAAAAAGAGTTTGATTGTCTCATTTGACGTTTCTCTGTTGCACTTTTGACGTCATAATAAATGATTACTGAAAAATATCAAAGTGAAAAAAGTATTTTACATTTAAATAACATTTTGGGGTCCAGATAAGATGTCAACGAGAGCCAAATTTGGCCCCTGGGCCTTGAGTTTGACACATATGATATAAACTAAACCAGCCTTTTATTCAAAAATAAAATGAAATCAAATATATTCATTAAATTATCCTGATGCATATGCTCAATAATCCAGGTAGAACAATTTAACAAAGTAAAGTCAGGTCCTCTGGATGGATTCTTCTTGTTAAAATGTTTTGTCGTTTATCCCAAAAAACTTCTTCAGTCTGAGGAGCTGCAATAAACTCAGTCTTATAAATAGCACCGTCTCAAAATTTATGTTTACATGCGCAACATTCTTTGACCAGATTGAAATGTTTTCAGATTAAATAATTCAAGTGTATTGTTTACATTGGCACAATTTGTTCATGACAAGCATTCACATCCAGCGGGGTTTCATTCTGAACAGAAGTACTGACATGCGCAGAGTGGTAAACTCGCCTTAAAAAAAACACAGAAGAAGAAGTTCTACTTCCGGTTTGCTTCCAGGATGAATGTAAACAAACCTTTTTTTATTTTTTTATTGAACATTTTAGAACATATAGAACAAAAGGAACACAAATAGAACCACAAATGACAATCTCAAATTACAATGATACAAATGAACATGTACAAATATCTACTAACATACCATCCATCCATCCCTCCATCCATTTTCTTCCGCTTATCCGGGGTCGGGTCGCGGGGGTAGCAGCCTAAGTAGGGAGGCCCAGACTTCCCTCTCCCCAGCCACTTGGAGCAGCTCCTCTGGGGGAATCCCAAGGCGTTCCCAGGCCAGCCGAGAAACATAGTCCCTCCAGCGTATCCTGGGTCTTCCTCTGGGTCTCCTCCCGGTGGGACATGCCCGGAACACCTCACCAGGGAGGCGTCCAGGAGGCATCCTAACCAGATGCCCGAGCCACCTCAACTGGCTCCTCTCGATGTGGAGAAGCAGCGGCTCTACTCCGAGTCCCTCCCGGATGACTGAGCTTCTCACCCTATCTCTAAGGGAGAGTCCAGCCACCCTGCGGAGAAAACTCATTTCAGCCGCTTGTATCCGAGATCTTGTTCTTTCGGTCATAACCCAAAGCTCATGACCATAGATGAGGGTGGGAACGTAGATCGATCGGTAAATTGAGAGCTTTGCCTTTTGACTCAGCTCTCTCTTCACCACGACAGACCGGTACAGCGCCCGCTTCACTGCGGACGCTGCACCTATCCGCCTATCGATCTCACGCTCCAGTTTTCCCTCATTCGTGAACAAGATCCCGAGATACTTAAACTCCTCCACTTGGGTAAGGACCTCCTCCCCGACCCGGAGAGGGCACGCTACCCTTTTCCGGCTCAAGACCATGGCCTCGGATTTGGAGGAACTGATCCTCATCCCGGCCGCATCACATTCAGCTGCAAACCGCTCCAGCGAAAGCTGTAGATCACGAGCTGATGAAGCCAATAGGACCACATCATCTGCAAAAAACAGAGAAGCGATTCTAAGGCCACCAAAACGGATCCTCTCAACACCTTGGCTGCGCCTAGAAATTCTGTCCATAAAAGTTATAAACAGAATCGGTGACAAAGGGCAACCTTGGCGGAGTCCAACTCTCACCGGAAACGAGCCTGACTTACTGCCGGCAATGCGGACCAAGCTCTGACACCGGTCGTACAGGGACCTAACAGCCCATATCAATGGGCCTGGTACCCCATACTCCCGGAGTACCCCCCACAGAACCCCCCGAGGGACGCGGTCGAATGCCTTTTCCAAGTCTACAAAGCACATGTAAACTGGTTGGGCAAACTCCCACGCACCCTCCAGGACCCTGTTGAGGGTGTAGAGCTGGTCTAGTGTTCCACGACCAGGACGAAAACCACACTGCTCCTCCTGAATCCGAGGTTCGACTATCCGACGGACCCTCCTCTCCAGAACCCCTGAATAGACCTTACCAGGGAGGCTTAAGAGTGTGATCCCTCTATAGTTGGAACACACCCTACGGTCCCCCTTTTTGAATAGGGGAACCACCACCCCAGTCTGCCAATCCAAGGGAACTGCCCCCGATGTCCACGCGATATTGCAGAGTCGCGTAAGCCAACACAACCCCACAACATCCAGAGCCCTAAGGAACTCAGGACGAATCTCATCCACCCCCGGAGCCTTGCCACCGCGGAGCTTTTTAACCACCTCGGCGACCTCAGCACCAGAGATTGGAGAGCCCGACCCAAAGTCCCCAGGCTCCGCTTCCTCAGTGGAAGACGTGCCAGTAGGATTGAGGAGGTCTTCGAAGTATTCCGCCCACCGACTCACAACATCCCGAGTTGAGGTCAACAGCACGCCATCCCCACCATAAATGGTGTTGGTCGCGTACCGCTTTCCCCCCCTGAGACGCCGGATGGTGGACCAGAATCGCCTCGAAGCCGTACGGAAGTCATTCTCCATGGCCTCTCCGAACTCCTCCCACGCCCGAGTTTTTGCCTCAGCAACCACCCGAGCCGCATGCCGCTTGGACTGCCGGTACCTATCTGCTGCTTCCGGGGTCCCACAGGCCAAAAAGGCCCAATAGGACTCCTTCTTCAGCTTGACAGCATCCCTCACCGCCGGTGTCCACCACCGGGTTCGAGGGTTGCCACCACGACAGGCACCAACAACCTTGCGGCCACAACTCCGATAAGCTGCCTCGACAATAGAGGCGCGAAACATGGCCCACTCGGGCTCAATGTCCCCCGCCTCCCTCGGAACGTGTTCAAAGCTCTCCCGGAGGTGGGAGTTAAAGCTCCGTCTTACGGGAGACTCTGCCAGACGTTCCCAGCAGACCCTCACAATACGTTTGGGTCTGCCAGGTCTGACCGGCATCCTCCCCCACCATCGGAGCCAACTCACCACCAGGTAGTGGTCAGTTGACAGCTCCGCCCCTCTCTTCACCCGAGTGTCCAGGACATGCGGCCGCAGATCAGATGAGACGACAACAAAGTCGATCATTGAACTACGACCTAGGGTGTCCTGGTGCCAAGAGCACATATGGACACCCTTATGCCTGAACATGGTGTTCGTTATGGACAATCCATGACGAGCACAGAAGTCCAACAACAGAACACCACTCGGGTTCAGATCAGGGGGGCCGTTCCTCCCAACCACACCCCTCCAGGTCTCACTGTCATTGCCCACGTGAGCGTTGAAGTCCCCCAGCAGAACAAGGGAGTCCCCAGGAGGCGCACCCTCCAATACCCCCTCCAAGGACTCCAAAAAGGGTGGGTAATCTGCGCTGCCGTTCGGCGCATAGGCACAAACAACAGTCAGAGCCCGTCCCCCCACACGTAGGCGAAGGGAGGCTACCCTCTCGTTCACCGGGGTGAACCCCAACGTACAGGCACCAAGATGGGGGGCAACAAGTATGCCCACTCCTGCTCGGCGCCTCTCACCAGGGGCAACTCCAGAGTGGAAGAGTGTCCAACCCCTCTCAAGGAAACTGGTTCCAGAGCCAGAGCCATGCGTTGAGGTGAGTCCGACTATTTCTAGCCGGAACCTCTCAACCTCACACACTAGCTCAGGCTCCTTCCCCACCAGAGAGGTGACATTCCATGTCCCAATGGCCAGCTTCTGTAGCCGAGGATCAGACCGCCAGGGTCCCCGCCCTCGGCCACCACCCATTCCACACATTCTACTAACATACCTCCTAAGGTAAACATATTCTTAAACAAATTAACATATCAACCATCATAGACTTAAATTTGGGTAGTAGTCTTATTTGAAAGATTGCAAATAATACAGTCCAAGTAAATTAAACAACCACATAACTGTGTATTTAACATTCTACATAATTACTAAAATAATTTGTCAGAGGGCTATATAATCTGAGCGAGGTGATCCGAGCTTTTTTGCTTGTGGTTTTTTAGCACAGTCTAATGAAAGTTTTAACAACTGGAGTTCTTGTTTGAATACAGACCATAATGGTTTAGACTAGCCATATCTGCATTTATGTATATATAATTTTAATATTATGATAATGTTATTAACAAAGTATTCATCTTTTTTATTCTCAGATACATATCCATATAAGATATTCTGAACGGAGAAGGAGTCTACGCTCATAGATTTGATGGTCAGGAGATCGTGTAGGGATTTCCATAAAGTGTTCACAGAATGACAGAAATAAAAAAGATGTTCTGTTGTTTCAAGTTCGTTACATATATAACAGTTATCACATTCAAATTTAAATCTATTTCTGATAAACTTGTTAGAAGGATAAATATTATTTAAAGTTTTGAAATGTAATTCTTTATACATAGGTGGAAGAGGGAAACCCAGATATTGTGTCATAATTTTTATTCTTTCCTTCTTATCATAGAAATCATGAAACTTTCTTCTTACCTGACCAGTATATATTGTTTTTATTAAATGTTGTCTTAAGAAATTGTTGTTACGTATATTGTGTGCTAAATTTAGTCCATTGAGATTGATGCTCGGTAAACTAACTGTTGGTTTAGTTTCATATTTTTTTTTTAAATTAATTGAACAAATGCAATTGGTATATTTTTTATTATTTTATCATAGTCTTTTTGGCGCATATTAAGTTTTTTTTTTGTGAATTCTTCATAGTCATATAGATTTCCCTTTTCATTCATTAGATGAGTGAGTGAACATATTTGCTTCTCCATCCATGTTTCCATTGACTTCCTTCTATGTAAAACAACACTGTTGTTCCAAAATGGAACATTATCCATCCATCCATCTTCTTCCGCTTATCCGGGGTCGGGTCGCGGGGGTAGCAGCCTAAGTAGGGAGGCCCAGACTTCCCTCTCCCCAGCCACTTGGAGCAGTTCCTCCGGGGGAATCCCAAGGCGTTCCCAGGCCAGCCGAGAAACATAGTCCCTCCAGCGCGTCCTGGGTCTTCCTCTGGGTCTCCTCCCGGTGGGACGTGCCCGGAACACCTCACCAGGGAGGCGTCCAGGAGGCATCCTAACCAGATGCCCGAGCCACCTCAACTGGCTCCTCTCGATGTGGAGAAGCAGCGGCTCTACTCCGAGTCCCTCCCGGATGACTGAGCTTCTCACCCTATCTCTAAGGGAGAGTCCAGCCACCCTGCGGAGAAAACTCATTTCAGCCGCTTGTATCCGAGATCTTGTTCTTTCGGTCATAACCCAAAGCTCATGACCATAGATGAGGGTGGGAACGTAGATCGATCGGTAAATTGAGAGCTTTGCCTTTTGACTCAGCTCTCTCTTCACCACGACAGACCGGTACAGCGCCCGCTTCACTGCGGACGCTGCACCTATCCGCCTATCGATCTCACGCTCCAGTTTTCCCTCATTAAAATGGAACATTATGAGGACTGAAATTGTGTTTGTAATCTATCTTCCAGTTTAATAACACCTGTTGGTGAAAAGCAGATAATTTAACAGGTAATTTAGGAATGTCAATGTCACATCTTAACAGGAAGTCAATACCTCCAACTTTACTAAAAACCAAAGTGGGGACAACGTAAACAAACCTGAGCACCCAAAATGGACCCGCCGCGACAGGTTTTAATGACGGTGGAGACGCTTCTGCATTCCCTGACTGAGCTGCAGGTAATACAGATCATTTTGAGCTTTTTCAAAGTTTTTAGTAGAAATGTTGCGTGACCGCTCCCCAACCAGTTTTGCTTCCCCAACATGCTAATATTATTAGCATTAGCCAGGCGGAAATGACACAGGTCGCACATGCACTGTCAGTTCCGTTTTTCACGGTCAGAAAAAAAAAAATGAACAGATCGAGTGTTTACATGCGCACATTTCGGGTTATGAATCGGTGTAAACCACCCGTTTCGTTCTGATCACAAATTATTTTGGATCACGGTGAATGAACAAAAAATAACCCGAACGGGGCGTTTGCACGACACGTTTTTATTCCAAACGACCGTTTCATCCAATTACTTATGTCCATGTAAACATAGCTAGTCTGATTACAAATTCATTTGGAACGAGCTGAATCAAAAAAAGAATAACCCGAACGGGGCGTTTACATGACACGTTTTTATTCTGAATGGCTGTTTAATCTGATTACCGGTACTTATGTTAACATAGCTATAGTGGATCAACCAGTTAGCTGGTGACAGCCCTAACTAGCATGGTCACATTAAAGGAGGACCATCAGACTGATCGTTAGTGCCCTGATATTCACAGAGGCCTGAGTAATACTGGCAATAACAGCATTAGGGGGACAGTTGGACACGGAGGCTCCGCCTCGGTTTAATGATGGACGGGTTCTCTTCACAAAGATGGCCTCCTTCACTCCTCTCTCAAACCAGCATTCCTCTCTGGCTAGTTCTGGATGGCACCATTAAACTGGTTGATCCACTATGAGAAGGTGCCATTTATAAGACTGAGTTTATTGCAGCTCCTCAGACTGAAGAAGTCTTTTGGATAAAATACAAAATGTTTCAACAAGAAGAATCCGTCCAGAGGACCTGACTTAATACTTTGGTAGATTTTCATTAAATTGTATGTAATAAATAATCTTGGATGCACTGGTGCACTTTGATTAGTTTTGTGCAAATACAATAACACACACACGCACACACGTACACGCACACACACATATAATCTTTCACTTATGTTCAAACTTAAATTCATGTATTTACATCCATGTACAAATAAAGTATTGATCTGGTAGGTTAACTGACTGCAGTTTTTCATGGATGTTTGTCTGCACCCTCCCTGAGCTATAAGTTAAAAGCAGATGCAGCTTATATGTGATTCATCAACTGAAGCCCTGAGCTTTTGATCATCTGAACTTTTATGAATTTTTAAGTACGCACATTTGAAACTGTCGGTGTGTTTCCTGTTTAAATAAACAAGGTTGCTTCTCTAATGGCTTGTGGGGCGCAACTTACAAATGTCATTCCTTTAAAAGATGAAAAATATCTTCTTTTTTTCCCCAAACAACAATTAATCATACAAAGTCTTGGGGGTGAAGTTACAACATGAAAACCTGTTAAACCCATTTTTAATGGGAGAGGAAAATTCCTCTTTCTAACATATGAATATTTAATGTGGGGTAAGGTTACTTTAATAACTTGGTGTGCAGGGCAAAGACATGTCAGACCCAAAGTGTCTTGGGGGAGTTTCTGTTTCTGTGAAAAGAAAATGGCATCCTGTGAATACTAAAATGGACAATAACAATCAGAAGAAAGATGGAGGGTGGAGAGTTTCATCTTTATGTTTATGAGAAGATTGAAGTTGAGTCAGTTCTGACATAGCCTGGCCCTCGCCTTCCTGCACAGCTCCGCTCAATTCTCATTTCCCTTCACTGCACAGTCTGGGATTCCTCCCATAGACAACGATTTCTCCGGCCGATTTTTGACCGGACCAATCAGAGAACAGAAGGCGGAGTTTTGAACGACGTCGACTGACGTCGTCATTCAAAATGGCTGCCGCCACGAAGGAATTTTCAATAAAACAAGGTAAAAAACTATTATTTCTCTGCTGAGAAAAAATATATTTCATAGCTGACGTTATATCAGAAGTGTTCCTGAGCAATCAGAGAGCAGAAGGCGGAGTTTTGAACGATGTCGACTGACGTCGTCATTCAAAATGGCTGCCGCCACGAACGAATTTTCATCAAAACAAGGTAAAAAACTATTATTTCTCTGCTGAGAAAAAATATATTTCATAGCTGACGTTATATCAGAAGTGTTCCTGAGCTTAACAGTTCCTAAATCAATTCACGAAATGGTCAAATCTGCTGGATATTAAATAGTTTCGGTTTGATATTTTCCAAACAGCCTCGGGTGCGCTACGAAAATAAATGATAAAAAATCGAATTTTATCTCAAATGTTTCATCTAGGCCAACAGTCAGTAAATTAAAGACATATAATTACACACTGGTGGCAGAAAAAATATCCACCGAGTGGTTTCTGAGCAATTTATCTGATAGCCTGGACCTCGCCAGGCTAAACTAACAAAACTCTGCCTCCTGTTCTCTGATTGGTCCATTCAAAAATCTCCAGGAGAAATCGTTTTCTATGGCAGAGATGCCAGACCCTAGTCCAAAGCGAAGTGAAGGACAAGGGTCTGGTTTAAACCAGGCTAGTTCTGACATACTGTTATTAATATTTTATTCATCTGCAAATCTCTTAACGATTTAGACATATATTTTTCCTGATGTGCTACAATGAATCACTTCAGTTTTTCTTTCATTTTACTCACCTTTTTTGGCAGCACGGTGGCACAACTGGTAGAGCTGCTGCCTCTCAGCGAGAAGGTTGCCGGTTCAAATCCCGGTCCGGGGCCTTTCTGGGTGGAGTTTGCATGTTCTCCCCGTGCATGCGTGGGTTTCCTCCGGGTACTCCGGTTTCCTCCCACAGACCAAAAAACATGCTTGTTAGGCTGATTGGTGACTCTAAATTGACCCTAGGTGTGAGTGTGAGAGTGGATGGTTGTTTGGTGTGAGTGAGACAGGTCCCTCTTGTAAATGAGTCCCCGTGACTCAACGAGGCTAGCCTGTATAAATAAAGGTTGAATGAATGAATGAACCTGTCACGATACACAACAAGTAAAGCTTAAATTAAATCTGCTATTTGGAGTGGAGCTACATGAAGTCTGCCTGAAATGAGTTAAAGTTATGTTATTTGGGTTGGATACCAAATGTGAAGCCTTGTACTGCAAACTTTTTTAAATGCCCACTGGGGATGTAGTAAAAAAAAAAAAGAATAATATATATTATTATATAATATTTTACACACACACACATATATATATATA
>JBBPBX010006430.1:34976-46403 GCA_038048925.1 Garcialebias charrua | reverse complement strand
TATCTATAAAGGAAGCAACTCATTTGAGTTGCTTCCTTCAGGGCGAAGGTACGGCCTTCCTTTATTCTCAAGAAACAGAACAAAATTTTCTTTCATACCACAAGCAATTAAATCGATTAATACTAAGGTATCATGACTTACTGAGCACAAATGTCTTTGCTGTAATGATGGATGTTAATGTCATGTTTGTATAAGTATGTCCTTTAGGTAAATGCCTGCTGACAATGTTGCAAACTAATTTCCCTACGGGGACAAATAAAACTATCTATCTATCTATATTAAGACGAAAACTGAAACATCAAGATTCACTTTGGGAACAAAACCCTGAAGACCAATCTAAATTATTTATTAATTTCACCCTGAACATACAAGTACATTCTTGTTTTCCTCAACTCACGTGTGCAACAGGACTTTAAATGGAGGACAAGCTAATCATCTTGCCGAGTGATTCCACAGCTTTAATAATTTTCTGGAACAAGGCGCACGTTGTTGCGAGCTGTGAAGCAGTAACTGTCCAGCTGGAGCTGAATGTAAATTACATGTCTGCCTGCCACAGATTGTCACAAGGAAAAACAAACTGTCTGAAGAAGTTTGTACCTCTCAGAGAATAATAACATTTTATTATTTAATTTTAAACTTCAATAAAGCTTATAAAAGTTTTGAACGAAGCAAAATCTGTTTTAAAATTGAAGGAAATTATTTTCAAGTTACTAAAAGTTACTCCTCCATGTACAGGTTGGCAACAACAGGAGAAACTGGAGACCCCATAGCACACCCATGTTTCTGCTTATAATATTGCTCCCCATATGTGAAGTAGGTTGACTGCAGGCACAGTTTCAAGAGTTGACACAGTTGTTCTGTGGAAAGCGTGGTCCTGCTGTTAGAGTGGTGTCTGATTTTAACCTTAAACAGACCACCTCTACTGCCTCATCAACAGGAATGCACGTAAAGAGTGATGTGACATCAAAAGAGACCATTGTTTCATCAGTCTCCATGATGACATCCCTCACCTTATCCACAAAGTCCATGGTGTTCTGTATGTGGTGTTCTGAGCTGCCAACTAAAGGGATGAGTACAGATGCCAGATATTTGGAAACATTGTAAGTGACGAGTTAATCATGCTAACAATTGGTCTTAAAGGTACACCTTGTTTGTGGATTTTGGGTAAACCATACAGACTTGGCGTGGCCTCCCCTGGGTACAGTCTGTGGTACAGAATATTGTCAATAGCCTTGTCCTGCTTCAAAATTTTCAGGCAATCTATCAACTTCTTCTTGTAACCAGAAAGTTCATTCTCAATAGTCCAGGTATCAAATCCGCTCATTCTCAATCAGTTCATCTGGACAATTTCTTTTTAGTAGAAACGTTTCACCCTCACTCCAGAGGGCTTCGTCAGTCAGAGCAGTCCAAAGCAAACTGAAGCTACCCCACCAAGTAAACAACTTAAGTGGACCAACCAGTTTGCTGTAGCCAAGATGGTTTCTGGGGGCTTGTCCCTCGTCGACTCCTCCCAGGCAGGCAGACATGTCCAAAGTGGTTCAAGACCAGAAAGTTCATTCTCAATAGTCCAGGTATCAAATCCGCTCATTCTCAATCAGTTCATCTGGACAGTTTCTTTTTAGTAGAAACGTTTCACCCTCACTCCAGAGGGCTTCGTCAGTCAGAGCAGTCCAAAGCAAACTGAAGCTACCCCACCAAGTAAACAACTTAAGTGGACCAACCAGTTTGCTGTAGCCAAGATGGTTTCTGGGGGCTTGTCCCTCGTCGACTCCTCCCAGGCAGGCAGACATGTCCAAAGTGGTTCAAGACCAGAAAGTTCATTCTCAATAGTCCAGGTATCAAATCCGCTCATTCTCAATTGATTGAGAATGAGCGGATTTGATACCTGGACTATTGAGAATGAACTTTCTGGTCTTGAACCACTTTGGACATGTCTGCCTGCCTGGGAGGAGTCGACGAGGGACAAGCCCCCAGAAACCATCTTGGCTACAGCAAACTGGTTGGTCCACTTAAGTTGTTTACTTGGTGGGGTAGCTTCAGTTTGCTTTGGACTGCTCTGACTGACGAAGCCCTCTGGAGTGAGGGTGAAACGTTTCTACTAAAAAGAAATTGTCCAGATGAACTGATTGAGAATGAGCGGATCTTCTTGTAACCACTTCCTGGATCTCTTTTCAGCGGTTCATAAGTGGTTAAGTCACTAAGGAGTGACATAACTTTCTCATGATAGTCTTTCTGGTTCAAAATCACTGTGCACCTTCCTTTGTCTGCTGGGAGAATTATGATGTTTTTGTCCTTGCTAAGCGTGGTGAGTGCATCCCTCTCTTCTCTACTGATGTTGGAAGGTGGTGGTTTAGCATTACTGAGACAGGCTGAAACTTTGACTCTGAGTTGTTCTGCTTCAAACTCTTTAATTTTGTTGTTACGGATGGCTGACTCAGTGGCTGTGATCATCTCCACCAGCGGAATTCTACTTGGTGCCACTGCAAAGTTTAGTCCCCTGGCAAGAATCTCTGTCTCCGGCTGGGTGAGCTGTCTGTCAGATAAATTCTTCACCCACTTCTCTGTCTCCCTGGCATGTAACTGTGTGCCGGAGTGTTGTCTTACACTGAATGTGTTGTTATTGGAATTGTGATGGTGTTGACGAGTTATCAGTAAGTTAAATTTGTTGTTTTGTCGAGTCTTGGACTTGACATGCTGTGCTAAGCGTATCTGTACAGTCCATCACTTGCTGAAGTGTGGTCTGATCTAGGAACGTGTTAGTTTTTGTTTAATATGCTCTTCTTTGGCCTTCAAGGCCTCAATAGTAAAATTGGTCTGTCTCACCCGTTCATTCAATAGCTGGGTCTGTGCCTTCTGAAGGATCTTTCATGCGCGGTGCCCTATTTTTTTTAACAGTGTTATATTTTGATTCTTCCAGATGGAAAAGCCCTGAGGTCACTGAGAAACAACTAATCTAAAGACACTGCCTTTTGGCTACACTTAGGTGTACACTGGATTTTAAAATTATGCAGAAAAACTGGTCCATTCATCATGTCTACATTTGTAGACTGGCCTATTGCAATGGTTTATTATCTGGGTGTCCAAAAACTTCTTTAAAAAGTCTTCAGTTGATCCAAAATGCTGCTGCCAGAGTCTTAACTGGAGTTAGTGGGAGAGATCATATCTCTCCAGTTTTATCTTCTCTCCATTGGCTCCCTGTCAAATCCAGAATTGAATTCAAAATCTTACTTCTAACCTACAAAGCTCTCAACATTCTAGCTCCATCTTAAATTACAGATCTTATTCTTCCATATTTTCCTAGCAAAGCACTTCACTGTCAGACTGCAGGTTTACTTGTGGTTCCTATGTTCCCAAAAGCAGAATGGAGGGAAGATCTTCCAGTTCTCAGGCTCCTCTCTTGTGGAACCAACTTCCAGTTTCTGTCCACGAGGCGGACACATTGTCCAGTTTGAAGACTGGGATTAAGACTTTCCTTTTTGATAAATCCTATACAGTAGTTAGGGTTAGCTTGGGTTTCCTGAGCTGTCCTTTAGTGATGCTGTTATAGGCTTAGACTGCTGGAGGACAAACGGACCACATTTCCTCTCCCTACTGTTGTCTTTACTTGCTCTACTTGTTTGTATCTGTATTTTTTTCCATCTTGTATTTTTATCTTTCCTCCTATAGAAAATACACCTGGACCTGTCGTTCTGTGTTTGTCTATTTCTACTTCCTGTCCTCTCAAATTCAGCCAGTCGAAGCAGATGGCCGCTCGTCCTGAGCCTGGTTCTGCTGAAGGTTTCTTCCTGTAAAAAGGGAGATTTTCCTTTTCTCCTTTTTGCTTGCTCAAGATGGAAGACTGTAAGGATTCAACACAATCTGCTGATTTCTATAGATAACTTTTACTAAATGGTTTTGTTTAGCACATTTCTTAGTTCATATCTTAGATCTTATTACAGTTTTTTAAATAACTTGTACTTTTGTTGGATGTAACTGTGGCCCTGTATACACAATTTCATTAGCACCACATGTACCACATGTGGTGCGAATGACAAAGAAACTCTGACCTTGACTTTTGATTTTTTATGTATGTGAATGTTTTGTTCAGTGCCCCGAGATAACTTCTGTGATTCAGAGTTATATAAAGAAACTGAACTGAATAGATTTTTCTTTTCATTTTTTACTGAACTAATTGTATTCAACGATGATTCAGTATTTTCAAGGTTAATGAGCAACCATCATAATTAGTCTGTTATACGTTGCTCATTGAATAATTTGACACTAATGACTTTAACCTTTGAGAAAATTTGTGAAAAGACAATAAATGTAAAAATTCTGTACTACTGAAGAGCTGTCAGCATGAGCGCCAAAAGGTTTACTATGATGGGAAACTGTTTTAAGAGGCCACAAGAAGCCAAGATGGGGTTTAACAAACACATAAATGAAATAGGGATATTATCTCATAATCATCATAATTCTGATTTTATTTTTTATATGAGATAAAATAAATCAAAGTTCTCAGATGTTGTAATTATGGCTTATAGAAGCTCTTTACTTTTCTCAGAACAGCACTTTAGAATCAGAAGTAAAGAAATGTTCAAATCTCTGAAGATGAGAAAAAGTGGCACAAGTCTTTAGAATTCAAATGTCACATAAAATAAGAGGAGAAAGGTTGCTTTTATTTTTAGAAAAGCGCCTTCACTGGTCAGAGCGAAGGGATTTAGCCTCAGGAAGATGAGACACATGCACGGATACATTGTTCAAGGTCTGTGAAGGACTGACAAGAGCTTCTCTGACCTCTTCTTGTTTATTACTATAACAGCTTCTTTCTGCTTTTGAAGCTTTTTCACATGCAGTTTTTTTTCTTTCTTTTTACCATGTTCACCAAGAGGAGTGACTTGGTTAAATCAGAAAGTTTAAATAATCTGGAGTTTTAATTACCAGTATACCTACTGGGGCAGCACGGTGGGACAACTGGTAGAGCTGCTGCCTCTCAGCGAGAAGGTTGCCGGTTCAAATCCCGGTCCGGGGCCTTTCTGGGTGGAGTTTGCATGTTCTCCCCGTGCATGCGTGGGTTTCCTCCGGGTACTCCGGTTTCCTCCCACAGACCAAAAAACATGCTTGTTAGGCTGATTGGTGACTCTAAATTGACCCTAGGTGTGAGTGTGAGAGTGGATGGTTGTTTGGTGTGAGTGAGACAGGTCCCTCTTGTAAATGAGTCCCCGTGACTCAACGAGGCTAGCCTGTATAAATAAAGGTTGAATGAATGAATGAATACCTGAAGCTCTTTGTTGCTTTATGCTGTAAAGCAGCTTTTTTTTTGTCTAGTGATGTTTAAAATATTTAGAAATACAGTATTCAGATTTCTTTCTTTTGTTTGTTTGTTTGTTTGTTTGTTTGTTTGTTTTGTTAGCATATATATTACCAAAAGAACAGTTTTCACAGAAGTCTGAGATAGAAAACCTAATCAGATGAAAATGGAAAACAAGCTGTCAAACAAATTGGATCAGATTGGCACAAATGAGCGTCGCCTAATGAAAAATGACCTGATTAGTTTAATAGCAAATTAATGTGATTAAAGTATCTGGTGTGATTGCCTTGTTTAACAATTATTACAACATTTTTGCTTACATTTTGTCAGTCTGAGCATCTCAAAAAGAGAATCCCATTGCAAAGCACAGTTTTAATACTTCTGTTTGCAAAATTAGTTAGTAAGCTGTTAGCATGGGCTTAAAAAATCTGACATTTAGCTTATAAAACTGCAAAAATTAAAAACTAATAAAGATCACCAAAACTATTAGTTATTCTTTAAGATCCCAGGTTCTTTCTTATCACAAGTGATCAAGTTTGTTAGTTTATTTTCCTTCTAACTATAACTCCAAAAGAGACAAGGAGCAGGATTACAGTCCGTAAATCTTCAGTTTAACTAAATGCAAAGGCCTGTTAACAATTTTGTGATCACTGCTATGAAAGTCCACTTTTGGTTATTGCTGGTGTAGGAGAGAAACCCATCCATCTCTCTCCCCAGTGATGGTCTACAGGTCCTCCTCGGTGATTCCCATGTGTCCTTTGGCCAGAGAGGATAAGAACCCATCTCACATGTTCTGGACCTGTCATGGGGTCTCCTCCCAATGGGACATATCTAGAAAAACTCCAAAAGGAGTCATCTAGGAGTTTTAGGCATTCTAATCAAATGTTCAAACCACAGCTGACTCCTGTTGATGTGTCCTCGACCTTAAACTGCCCCCTCCAAAAGTATGGAAGACATTTGAGTTTAAAGGTATTGTGACATGATGTTGGAAATTTGCATATTTGTCACAACATATATATCTTATATCATTCAGCTCTGTTCGTTTTTGCAAAATAAATTATAAATATATTAAAATTTCATTCCAAGTCATGGTTTTTTTTTTTTCTGGGACACGCCCCTAAAAATCCGCGCATTTCCGCAAAACGTCATCGTGACGTACATGTGGGCATAAGGCAGAGCCTTGCCCGTTTGTTTGGTGTGTTAACTGCTTTCCATACAGATTCATTTCCTGAAAGATCGCCTCTTTTCTTTGTGTGTAACTTGAAAAATGCCGTCACGTTGTAGCACATTTGGGTGTTCTAATATCAGCAGTGAACAAGTGAGCATTCACAAATTTCCAAAAGATGAGAAACTTCGACAAGAATGGACAAGACAAGTACAGAGAACGAGGGACCGGTGGGTAAGAGTCGTATGTCTGCAGCGACCATTTTACTGCCAATTGTTTTCAGGAAACACCTGGTATAAAATAATCTTTAGGATTACCAATAAGATTCAGAAGACTTTTAAAACCGGATGCTATCCCTACTATTTTTAAAAGAAAATCTACAGAAGAAAGTGCCACAGGAGCTACCACGTCAAAACAACGCAGGGAAGCTACCGTCGGAAAAGAGTAGGAAAAGAGTAAGTCTTTGTGTAAACATAATCGGAGGTGTGTAGTGTTTTAGATGATAAACTATATATTTAACGTGAGCTCATGTTGTTTTACTTTATATACTGTGAGTGTATAAAGCCAATTATCACGGAGGATTCTTCATGTGCGATGCTAAAAAAAAAATTTGCCGACATAAAATCAGGACCAAACACACGTTGCTTGTTATGTATTTTTAAATTATGTTTGTGCGATTAAGTAACATCAGTACGTTTTTTTTATTCAGGGAGTGTTTATTAATGAGAGTTTTGGAGGATTTACTGTCTTAAAATGATAGATCTCAGATGCGATCGGGACTCTGTTAGCTCAGCCCAAGAACAAAGAAGCCACATCACGAAGCTAACCCCACGTAGCTACTGTGTAAAAAATAAACCGTGTCTAAATCACTTTTCAATTGATCAAGTGTCCAATAACTGTATAGGATGAATAATAACCCTTCAATTGCTTTAATACATTCATGTACTAACAATAGGTTGTGTTTGTTCGCTGTTAACACACTAGCCGAGATACAGGCCACGTTGCTATTTATGTATTTTTAAATTATGTCTGCGCGATCAAGTAACATCAGTAAGTTTTTTTATTCAGGGAGGGTTTATTAATGAGAGTTTTGGATGATTTACTGTCTTAAAATGATAGATCTCAGACGCGATCGGGACTCTGTTAGCTCAGCCCAAGAACAAAGAAGCCACATCACGAAGCTATCCTCACTTAGCTACTGTGTATGAAATAAACCGTGTCTAAATCACTTTTCAATTGATCGAGTGTCCAATAACTGTATTTGATGAATAATAACCCTTCGATTGCTTTAATACATTCATGTACTAACAATAGGTTGTGTTTGTTCGACATGCTCCGCCATTATTATTTACATGTGCGTTGAGCAGCGGCTACCCACGGGTACGTCACAATGACGTTTTGCGGAAGTGCGCAGATTTTTAGGGGCGTGTCCCAGAGAAAAAAACTACCATAACTTGGAATGAAATTTTTATATATTTATAATTTATTTTGCAAAAATGAACAGAGCTGAATGATATAAAAATCTTTTGGAAACCTGGCAAAAACCATTGCAGATATAAATAAAAATAAATAATGTCACATTTCTGTCATCTGTGTATGTTTCCCATACAAGACGAAATTAGTCTCTGCATTTAACCCAACCACCACCAGGTGGTGCAGTGAGCAGCCATAGAAAGCGCCTGGGGAGCTGGGGAAATGGTAGGTGTGCACTGCATAGACACCCCAGGGTGTGTAGTGGCTGGGGCCGGGGTTTGAACCTGTGTCCTTCGGGTCCCAAGTCGGCAGCCCTGCCTCTACACCATCTTGGCCCCTATGTTCCTGTTTTTGATTTTGTACATCTACCTTGTGGTGTTCTGCTAGTTTTGATACTTTGCATTTCACTTTCTATTTCTTTTTTCTGTTGTTTAAGGAAATTCTACCATTGCTGTTCATCATTCTTTAGTTTGTAGCAGGTCGCTTTTGTAAATGAGTCCTCGAGGCTCAATGAGATTTACCTGACTAAATAAAGGTTGAATGAATGAATATAAGATATAGTATATGTTGTGACAAATATGCAAATTTCCAACATCATGTCACAATACCTTTAAGATCAAAAGATAAGGATGAGACAGGCGTTCAGAATTTCAGCTTTTGTTTCATGGTATTCAAATTTAGATGTGTTAAACAACTCAGGGCTCTGCTTTATATTTTTGCTTTTTTTGGGTGTGACTGGGACTCTGAGAACTTGATTTAGTTCCACCTCATGTACCTAAAGCCAACTTGAACCTCCTTGACGTTTGTATGAGATCATATTTTTAGGTGAGCAAAAGTAAAGGAAGAAATAATCTTAAAGTAAATCACATTTACCGTACTATTTGGTAACCTATGCCTGCAATAAACACCTGAAGGCTGTGACCCATGAACGTCACCAAACTGTTGCATTCTTCATCAGTGATGTTATCCCAGACTTTTCCCGCAGCTTCTTTCAGTTCTTGTTTGATTCAGGAGGTTTCTTTCTTCAGTCTCCTCTTCAGGAGGTGAAGTCATTCTCTGCTGGCTTAAGGTCAGGTGACTGACTAGGCCAGTCTTTTCTCTCTGATGAAGTCAGACAGATTATATTACATTTGCCTTATAATCTGTCTGTTTTGCTACTATGATATCTTTGTTTTAACTTGTTAAAAAAAAAATCTGTATTTCTCTCTTATGTTTGTCTATTGTTGATTGTCCAAGGAAAATCTACTGTTGCTGTTGTCATCATTCTTTGTTTGTAGCCAGGTCTCTCTTGTAAATGAGTCCTCGAGGCTCAATGGGATTAACCTTCATAAATAAAGGTTGAATGAAAAAAAAAAAAGTCATTTTGTTTTATTGGCGTTGTGCTTTGGGTCATTGTCATGCTGCATGATAAACCTCCTCCCAGTTAGTTTGGATGCATTTCTCCTTAAACTGGCAGACAAAATGTTTCTGTACCCTTCAGAACTCATTCTGCTGCTACCATCATCAGTTACATGATCAATAAATATTAATGAGTCTGTTCTAGAAGTAGCCATGCACGCCCAAGCCATGATATTACCTCCCCCATGCTTCGTAGATGAGCTTATCTGCTTTGGATCATGAGCATTTCCTTTCTTCTCCACACTTTGGCCTTTCCATCACTTTGGTAGAGACAAATCTTGGTCCCAGTCCATTAGATGGTGTTCGCCTTACGACCTAGCTGTTTTTTGTTACATTTTTTAATACTATTTCATTTTCACTTGTTATTCTCAATGTGTATGCATCCTTTATGATTGTCTATTTTTTTCTTTGTTGTCCGCTGTTGTCATCGCTCTTTAGTAAAATCAGGTCTCTCATGTAAATGAGTCCCCGAGGCTCAAAGGGATTAACCTGTATAAATAAAGATTGAATGAATTGATGACAGTTAATGTTGAAACAAAGAAACAAACAAAAAATGTAGCAAAACATCGAACAATTTTGGTTTTGGTAATGATATGTTCTTATATTTGTGTGTCCAATACAAACTTGCACCTGAAAACCAAATGTTTCAATAATTATTGCATTGCAAGTTTGTGCATTTGAGCTCTCTTCTCTACAGTTTTGAACGTGTTGACAAAATGATGATAAACTGCAAAGAATTTGTGCAGAGATGGGAAATAACACGGACTGCCCGAGAGAGTGAGAGTCCCTGAGAAACCTCTCAGCTTTTCATACAAAGCATCTTTTAAGGGTCATTAAGTAATGGAAGATGCTTCCCAACAAATTGAAACTGTGACAACTTCAAGATTTTTTTTATGAGGCCCAAAAAATGTTTTTTTGAAAGTAACAATGATCCTCATTAACAAATGAGCCAATTATAGTTTGCTTTTGTACTTCCATTATTATATGAAAATTCTAAATTACATAGTTAAATGGGGTAGCAGGATGAATCAGGCCCTGTAAATATTTTAATTACCGGTATCTGCATTGTGCCTTAAATACCTTACCCTAAACTTGAACAAAACCTTTCATTTTCGCCGTCACTGCTTGTAAACCTTACTAAAAGCAGAATGTGGATGAATAAAATTAAGGTTCCAGTGGGATTTAATAACTGTGCAAAATTAAACAGCCTGTTTAGTCCTGCCTGCTCCATTAGATGCACTTGTTCACTGCAGCATTAGTGGAGAGAGGGTATGATTAATACATGTACAGTACTACATTGCTCATTATAAAAACACAAAGGTATCAATCAAATGGTGCATTTAAAATCTGAAAATAAAAGTGGTTCTCTGCAGTGGAAAGATGGAACGATATTACTGGGTGCCCTAATGACGCACTCTTCTCAACAAATTATATATAATTTTAATAATTATTGTGATTCCATTCACCTAAAGCCTGACATTTTTCTCCACAGTGATGGAGGGTGATGGTGGGGGTGGGGGGTGTACATGTGGGAGTTGACAGTACAGTTTGTTGTTTTCTTTATCCCATGTGATAAACTTGCGACCAGTCCAGCGTGTACCCCGCCTCTTGCACAGTGACCTCCGGAGATAAAGCAGGTAAAAGAAAAAGGATGAATGGATGGTGTTCTCTTTATTTTACGTAGAACCACATGACTGGTTTGTTCTTGCTGCCATCTGAAGTGCCAACTGATTCTAGCTGATATTATATGACAACAGAAACACTTCAGGGTGCTGACTGATCAGAAAAATGATCACCTATAGGTGTTAACAACCACACTTCTACAAAAATGTCACACTTTTTTCATTTTATGGATTTAAAATCATATATGATTGGGGGTCGGGTCTCTGATGCTTCGCAATCACCATTGAATGTTCTATTAGAGAAGCCTTATTCACTTATGCATGCTCACAACCACACACAAGTAGATTTAGGGATGCACATGCAGGTATGGTATGTGTAGATGTGCATGTAACTGCATATGCATGTACAGTATATGTATGTATGTACATATATATACAGTATATATATCTATATATATATATATCTATATATATATATA
>JBBPBX010006430.1:14993-34839 GCA_038048925.1 Garcialebias charrua | reverse complement strand
TTTATAGAAATCTACTGCAAAGCCATGAATATTCGAAGTCTTTTATACATGTATTTTGTTGTTGTGTTCTGTCATGTTCTTTGCAGGTTTACAGACGGCGGACTGGTGTGCTTGCCTTGTGCTTTCTGTGTGTATTTAGGTAGGACTGGAAAGCACCTTGCATGGTAGTCTGCCGCCACCGGTTTATGAATGTGTGTAGCATTCAATATATGTGTAGCACTTTGAGATTTTCAGTAATGAAAAGTGCGTTATAAATTGAATTAATTATTATTATTATTATTATTATTTGTTATGTGTTGTGGTCTTGCTTTCCGTCTTTCCTTTTTTTCTATCCTATTAAAAAAAATCATAATGATGAGAAGGGAGGCCATCTATGAAAGGAAAAAAAAGAAGAAAAAAATCATATATGATCAAATCCAATTTGAGAACTTTAATTTACAAGCATTGATCCCAAACTGCAAGACTCCTAAATACACAAACTTTTCCTTTAATCTCAAGGATGCATTTATAGCTCAGTCTATTTTCTCTGCTGACCCAAGTTGAGCCCCGTAATGTTCAGTCATTTGAATTATTGTACTTCAAAAAATGGTTAAGTGCCATAACCACTGTTCTCTTCTTGTAACTCTCTTGTGAAAAGGGTTCACTAATGCTGTGTAATGAACACATTAGCTGAAAGGAGTTTATATCACTGCGGATTAACACAGGCTGCAATGAACAGACCAGGGTCATGTCAAAGGAAAACAGAAGAGAAGAACAGCACTACACCAAATCATACCACCACAAAAAGCACTTTAATAGATTAATATTATTCTTTGTTTGAAAAGTTCATTAGAAGAGACATACTTCTAATAAATAATGTACAGATTTCAGTATTTTTAGAACATTAATAAAACACATTGTTGGAACAATATCAGATTTTTTAAAAGACATTTTTTAAGTTAACTGAAACAATTAGCATTCAATTAGTTGCATGCACCTTCTTAGGATGAACTAGCACTTTTGCAATGTTTTGACAGCCTGCAATCAATATTTGCTGTTGCATGGAGTCTGTATGATTAGAAAAAATGCAAACTGCAGTGTTTATGTTGAAAATAGTGATAATAAAATGAGTCGGAATAAATAATCCATTACCACTTACACTCTTATGCCAGCTTCTTTTTCCACTGTGTTTTTCTGCACATTAAGATGTTCCTAATGCTTCATGTGCTTCAGCATATCAACCAGTAACATCTGCATCAGGTGTGGAGATCCAAAGCAATGAGTCCATGTGATTGGGGACATGTGTTATTGGCATTCAGCACATGAATGCACTGAAATTGGAAACACATTTCATTTAAGGCCAAGCATGTTGGCAACACCTGGATTAAAGCGATTGTGATTGTGATTGCTGTTATCGCTTTGAAAATACAGTTTGGTAGATTGTGCAGTCCTACAATTTTAGCAATTTCATTGCTTCCAATTTCATACAGCTAAATGTTAGTGAGGGGTTCAAGCTAAGAAAACTCCCTGTCAGACAATAAGTTGTGAAAGACTGATCCACCAGCAGGAAAGTTAAAAATGCATTTCTCATTTGTTACCTTGAAAAATGCCCAACAAAGCAAAGTGTCAAAAACATGACAACAAATGTTTTGAAGCAAGGTTTGAAAATAAATATACAAATTAATAAATAAGTAAAGAAACAAATAAATCACATGCTTAAGTACAAAGTATGTTGGTCATGTATTTAAACAAGTACCTGATTAAAAAGTACAGTTTAAGTACATGTAACCATGTACACAACTGAATTGAAAATCAAAGTTAAAAAGTGCAACCATAAGCAATGACATTATTAGGACGTATTGTGCATCCATGTGTGTGCACACTTGTGTCTGTAACATGACAACAAAGATAGAAAACAGTCAGTTGTAATGAGGTGTAATTTATTAAGGAAACATAATGGATATGGTATAATGTGAGTTTGATAGAAACACACGTGTGTCACTTGGTTAAACAACAAAGTACGAACAAGGGAAGGGATAGGGCTCTTCATGAAAATGCCTTCTCAGTAATTTCAGCTCATCGAGTGCGTTCTGGTTCTTCAGCATGAGTGCATGACTGCACACTGCAACAGTGCTGAGATGATGAAGATAATAAACAAAGTAAAGTGTTTGGTTGATTCTTTAGTGTAATAATGCCTTGGGATAATAGATTTCATAATGTTTGAAATATTTCTTATTATTTCCCCATAAATGTGTTAGAAAAATGCATTTGTGAAATGCAACCAAGAAAAAACTTGAAAAATATACAACCAAACAAACTTTCTGACTTTTTTTGTTGCTAAGGTTATTTAAAAAAAATTTTTTTTTTAGCTTTTATAGTAAAGCTTCAAGAGTTGTGGATTAAAGTTTAACAATTTTTGTCCTTGTTTTTTTTTTAGTTTATTTTACTTAATCTGTAGGCATTCATGTTGGTCCAAACCCTGATGGGATTTTGAACACATGAAGGTCCAAACACAATCAAGGCGCAAAACATGGTTTATTTAAGATTATTCCTATAAAGAAACATTTTAATATTAAAGTTGAAGTTTTTAATCCAGGCCTCAGGTTACTTGTAAAAACTTTAAGACACAAAGATAGGTAATAAATACACTCACAGGCTTTTCTTTTTCTGTGCCCTGAAATGAGACAGCTGCTGCCAAAATTGAGCTATTTCCAGATACAGATAAAAAAGAAATAAAAATCTGCAGGACAGCACAATGATCTAATTTGTCTAAGAACATCATATTAAAAACAAATTATTGTAGGAAAAATTGCCAAAATTTTTTAACTGGTATATTCCATAAAAATATCCAACCCCGAAAGACCTTTAATACAAATGTACACCTCATGGGACCTAATTTGATAGAGAGAAAAAGTCTGTGCTTGAGAAGATAAATGTAGATTGTGCGAAAGACAAACTCAAAAACTGAGCCATCAAAATCCTTTCTCTCGCTGTCACTAGTTTGAAAATAGGTCATCCGGTGTGCAGCTTAATCTGACATCAACGCTGGAAACTCAAAATTAAAAGCAATAAAAAATAACCTGCCTTTATCTCCACCCACCACTTGACCTTTTCCCAGGTGTCTGTTGCTTTGAGTGAGAATCATGACGGGAGTTTTGCTCACAAAATGATGAACCCGTCTTTACATTGACCTGTCGGCTTCTGAGGACATTAGAGCCCAGACTGTAAACTTCTTGGGACTAAAGTTATAAAACCAGTGCGCAAAAACCTGTTTGTGTTTCAGAAGGTTTTATAAATCTGAGCATTTTCAAAAGATTTACACCCAAAAAGGAAAATTTACCAACTGTTCCGGTATGGACAGGGAAAACGTCAGTTATTCAAAAAACAGTTCAGGTACAACATTCTTTAGATAACTTTGCCTGTCACTACCAGATCACTCGGTGGAGGGAGCATTTTAGAGTTATTTCTGTTGTTTTTAGCAATTTCTACACTGCTGTCATGGTGTTTTTTTGTTTTTGTTTTGTTTTTTGTTTAATTTGTAACAGATGCCGGTCTTTTTAAATATCCAAACTAAAATTTGTTTTTTAATTAAATGTTTTAATAGATATAATAATATAATAATAATCATTTTATTTAAAAGCGCCTTTCATGACACCCAAGGACACTTAACAAACCAACACAGTGAATACAGAGCAAACATTATCAGCGACAAATTGAAATATAAAATACATAAAGGATATAAAATGGAAGATAAAAATACATTTAGTAAAGTTAATGATAAGCTAGTCTAAAGAGATGGGTTTTCAGGGCAGTCTTGAACAGAGAAAGGGAGGTGGTGTTTCGAAGGTCTGGCGGTAGAGCGTTCCAGAGGTGAGGGGCAGAGCAGGTGAAGGCCCTGCTCCCCATGGTGGAGAGGCGGGCAGAGGGTACATGGAGATGTAGCGAAGAGGAGGATCTGAGAGAGCGTGATGGGATGGAGATTTGTAGGAGGTCAGATAGATAAGGAGGGGCAAGGTTGTGGATAGATTTGAACGTGAGAAGTAGAATTTTGAAGATGATGCGTGATTTAACCGGGAGCCAGTGGAGCTGCTGCAGGACAGGAGTGATGTGATCATAGTAGGAGGTTTGAGTGATGACACGGGCAGCTGAGTTCTGGACCATCTGTAACTTGTGGAGAGATTTGTTGGGGAGGCCGTAGAGAAGGGAGTTGCAGTAATCGATACGGGAAGTCACAAGACTGTGCACCAGGATGGCTGTGGAGCGGGGTGTGAGAGAAGGACGGAGACGGTTAATATTACGGAGGTGGAAATAGGCAGACCGAGTAATATTGTTGATGTGTGAAGTGAAGGAGAGAGTGGTGTCGAGGATGACACCGAGGCTCTTGACCTGAGGGGAGGGGGATAGCAGAGAGTTGTTAAGGGGGACGAGAAGATGTTCTGATTTTGAAATAGAGTTTTTGGTACCGACGAGAATGACTTCTGTTTTGTTGCTGTTTAGTTGAAGGAAATTGTTAGAAAACCAGTGATTTAGCTCGTTGAGACAGTCGGTGAGGATGGAGGGCGGGTGGGTGGAGTTAGGTTTTGATGACAGGTAGAGCTGCGTGTCATCAGCATAACAGTGGAAATGGATGCCATGTTTGCGGAAGATGTGGCCTAGAGGAAGGAGGTAAATGATGAAGAGGAGGGGTCCGAGGACAGAGCCTTGGGGGACACCCGTGGAGACAGGGGAAGACTGGGAACGGAAGGATTTAAGCTGAATGAATTGAGTGCGGTCAGAGAGATAGGAGGTGAACCAGTCTAACGGGGTACCTGAGATGCCGATGGAGGTTAGTCTGTTGAGGAGGATAGAATGACAGATGGTGTCGAAGGCAGAACTTAGATCAAGAAGAATGAGGATGGACAGAAGACCAGAGTCAGCAGCAAGAAGAAGGTCGTTGTAGATGTGTACTTCTCAAAATATCTAAACATGTTTAAGGAAAGAAGCAAGGAAGCAGGAAAGAAGGGTATCAGCAAAGGTCTAAGGAAAAGTTTACAAGACAGTGGTGAGACCAGCTATGTTGTATGGTCTGGAGACAGAGACGTGGACAAAAAGACAGGAGACAGAACTGGAAGTGGCAGAAATGAAGATGTTGAGGTTCTCCTTAGGAGTGACAAGGATGGATAAGATCAGGAATGAGATCATCAGAGGTACAGCACAGGTTGAACAACTGGGAGATAAAAGGACACACTGAGATGGACATGTCCAGAGGAGGGACAGTTTATATGTTAGTTGAAGGATGTTAAAAATGCAGCTGCCAGGAACAAGACAAAGAGGAGATACATGGATGCCGTTATAGAGGACATGAAGGTAGTTGGAGTGAGGACAGAAAATGCAGAGGACAGAGTGAGATGGAGGAGGACGACTCACTGGACCCTGAAGAGGTAAAAGCTGAAAGAAGAAGAAGAAGTTTAAGGAAAGAAGTAATGGAAAACAAAGCAAGAACAAAATACCATGAAACCATATGGGATTGCAGAAGCAATTTCTGTATAATCTTTAACTATCCCGACCAAAATATTTAAAATATTTTGCAAAATAAGACCAATTTATATAGACAAAGACTCTCAGTAGATATAGATGCTCAGCATAAATAATTCCAAGTTGATGCACAAGGCCTAAGGGGCTTAAAGTAATACAAAGGATGCAGTAAAGACAATAAAACATTGGGATGAATACAGGAAGCAGATAATAAGTGTAGCTGCAGATAAACCTCATGAAAAATGCCACAGCTGTGAAACAAATAAGTGATGCCTGAGGGTGGTACTGCAGCCTGCAAACAAGTGTTATTCACAGGGGACACGGATGTTTCAGAAGATGCTGCAGAAAAAACTATGTAAATGACTGAAAGAGGAAGTTAAAACAATGGTTGCTCTTGTGTACTGAAGGTAAAACCCAGAGGAACACATCAGAGCCATCATCAGAGCAATGGCAGCAGAGAAGTAATTAGACATTCCCCTGTGAGCGTTCGCATTAATTAGAATTATTCAAGGGTGTCACTGGAGGTCAAAGTGAAGGTAAAAGAGAGCCAATTAAAAAGTAAAAGACAAATATTAATACGTTTTTTAAAATGTAATAACTTGTGTTGTGGGTGGCACGGTGGATCAGTTAGGTTGCCGGATGGAAACTGTCCAGAGACCATTCTGGGTGGAGTTTGCCTGTTCTCTCCGTGCTGCGTAGGTTTTCTCCAGGTACTCCAGTTTCCTCCCACAGACCAAAAACATTCATGTTAGACTGATGGTAACTCTAAATTGTTCCTAGGTGAGAGAGAGAAAGGTTGTTTGTCTCCTTTGTCTCTATGTGTCCCAGGGATGGACTAGAGACCTGTCCAAGGTGTCCCCTGCCTCTCACACAGTTGACTGCTGGACATGGACACCAGTGACCCCGTAAATCGAAAAGGAAGAAGTGGGCAAAGATGATGGATGGATGGATGGATGGATGGATGTTGTGTTGTCTTTCACCATAACATCCATCCAAAAACTTGTAAAAGATAAAGATGAAAAAAAAAGACAAAGATAAAAAACAAAACTTCCTGCTGGATTTCTTCCTCTTTCTACTTTCAACTAAAGAAAACTGCTAACCTGCACCTGTAGAAACAACACAGAAAATAGCTCCAGTACTGCTGGTACTACTTACTACTTGCTCTACTATTCATACTTCGGGGTTTTCCACTTATTGCGGGGCTTCAACGTACAGATCCCCCAGGATAAACGGGGACTACTGTAGACATAATGCAGGCAACATGGGCTGTTGAGAAGAGCAGGACTAAGCTCTTTTTGGTGGGTTAGCTGCAGGTTTGTTGAGAAGTTGATGAAACTGGAGAAAAACTAAATGCACTGACATTCATGCTCAATAATCCAGGTAAAAAAATCCAACAAATTTAAGTCAAGTCCTCTGGATGGTTTCTGTGTTGAAACATTTCATCCTTCATCCAAAGGACTTCATCAGTCTGAGGAGCCACAACAAACTCGGTTCCACAAGTAGCACACTCACATAGTGGGTCAACAAGTTTGCTGGTGAAAAGATGGTTCCTGGTGCCCACCCTCTCCCTCGTTGACTCCTCTGAGGCAGCCTGTCTGGATGGATGTTGTGTTGTACATGCACGGTTGTACATGTTGTACATGTTGTGTTGTACATGTGTTGTGCATAGACTGTTGTACATGTTGTGTTGTACATGCACGGTTGTACATGTTGTACATGTTGTGTTGTACATACACGGTTGTACATGTTGTATTGTACATGCACGGTTGTACATGTTGTTTTGTACATGATGGTTGTACATGTTGTGTTGTATATGTTGTACATGTTGTGTTGTACATGCGCGGTTGTACATGTTGTAGTGTACATGTTGTTTTGAACATGTTGTGTTGTACATGTTGTTTTGCACATGCTGTGTTGTACATGCACATTTGTACATGTGTTGTGCATGCACTGTTGTACATGTTGTGTTGCACATGCACTGTTGTACATTTTATGTTGTACATGTTGTGTTGCACATGCACTGTTGTACATTTTATGTTGTACATGTTGTGTTGTACATGCAGGGTTGTACATGTTGTGTTGTACATGCACTGTTGTACATTTTATGTTGTACATGTTGTGTTGTACATGCAGGGTTGTACATGTTGTGTTGCACATGCACTGTTGTACATTTTATGTTGTACATGTTGTGTTGTACATGCAGGGTTGTACATGTTGTGTTGTACATGCACGGTTGTACGTGTTGTTTTGTACATGGATGGTTGTACATGTTGTGTTGTATATGTTGTGTTGTACATGTTGTGTTGTACATGCAGTTTTGTACATGTTGTGTTGTACATGCACAGTTGCACATGTTGTGTTGTACATGCACGGTTGTACATGTTGTGTTGTAAATGCACAGTTGTATATGTTGTGTTGTACATGTTGTTTTGTACATGCATGGTTGTACATGCTGTTTTGTACATGTTGTGTTGTACATGCATGGTTGTACATGTTGTGTTGTAAATGCACAGTTGTATATGTTGTGTTGTACATGTTGTTTTGTACATGCATGGTTGTACATGCTGTTTTGTACATGTTGTGTTGTACATGCATGGTTGTACATGTTGTTTTGTACATGCACAGTTGTACATGTGTTGTACATGTTGTTTTGTACATGCATGGTTGTACATGTTGTGTTATACATGTTGTGTTGCACATGTTGTTTTGTACATGCATGGTTGTACATGTTGTGTTGTACATGTTGTGTTGTACATGCATGGTTGTACATGTTGTGTTGTACATGCATGGTTGTACATGTTGTGTTGTACATGTTGTTTTGTACATGCACGGTTGTACAAGTTGTGTTGTACATGTTGTGTCATACATGTTGTTTTGTACATGCACAGTTGTACATGTTGTGTTGTACATGCATGGTTGAACATGTTGTGTTGTACATGTTATGCATGGTTGTACTTGTTGTGTTGTACATGTTGTGTTGCACATGCACGGTTGTACATGTTGTGTTGTACATGCATGGTTGTACATGTTGTTTTGTACATGCACGGTTCTACATGTTGTGTTGCACATGTTGTGTTGTACATGCACTGTTGTACATGTGTTGTACATTAATTCAACCTTTATTTAGGCAGGCTAAAGGTACTATATGTAATTTTCTGTAGAGCGTAGCACTTAGAAATATTTTCAACAGGGAAAAGCATTCTGCTCCCTCCCCCTCAGAGCCATATATGGCTCTGTTCCCCCGTGGTCTGCTGAACTTGAGATCAGCTCCGCCTCCGCTGCATGTCCTCTCGGAGCCGCTGCATATTCTGTGTTTATATGTTAATAAAACGTTCTAAAAAAATAAAATAAAACCATGGAGCGCTGGTCCAGCACACCAGAAGACCAGGAAATCTGCAGAGCCTCGGGCAGCCACGTTGAACCCTAGTTTAATTCGCTCGTGACAATTTCATTTCCTCATTCATTCCAGTCAGCGGAGGGAGCGAAGCGGAAGCGAGGAGGAAGCGATTATTTGACTTTTGGCAAAAAAAAAAAAGTCCAGAAAAGGGATGAAGAAGGGGAATTTAATACATTTGTGTCACATACAAAACAGTTTTGCATCGCTTTGCAATTCTTTGAATGAGAACGTGCCGCGGCGCGGCCGCTGCGGGCTGAGGGGGGCCGTGGGTTAGGAGCGTGAGAAGTGAGAAGCTCTGTTTTTATTGGCTGGTTAAAACTCTGTTTTTATTGGCTGGTTAAAACTCTGTTTTTATTGGCTGGTTAAGGACGGGTCACTCTGTGTTTTTATAAATGCTGATAGAGAAGCAAGGGGACTATAGTTTTTTTCAGAGATTACTTTGTCTAACATCAGTCTGTCAGTAGATAGTGACAGAGTGAAGAAATATGTTAAAAATATATTGTTAGAAAAGTTACAGACTGCACTACAAAACTACATACTGAGCCTCGATGACTCATTTACAAGAGAGACCTGGCTACAAACAAAGAATGATGTCAACAACAACAGTAGATTTTCAACAATCAACAATAGACAAACATAAAAGAGGCATGCAGATTTTTACATAAAGATGCACTGTTGTACATGTTATGTTGTCCATACACTGTTGTACATGTTATGTTGTACATGCACTATTGTACATGTTATGTTGTACATACACTGTTGTACATGTTATGTTGTACATGCACTGTTGAACATGCACTGTTGTACATGTTATGTTGTACATGCACTGTTGTACATGTTATGTTGTACATACACTGTTGTACATGTTATGTTGTATATGCACTGTTGTACATGTTATGTTGTACATACACTGTTGTACATGTTATGTTGTACATGCACTGTTGTACATGTTATGTTGTCCATAGACTGTTGTACATGTTATGTTGTACATGCACTATTGTACATGTTATGTTGTACATACACTGTTGTACATGTTATGTTGTACATGCACTGTTGTACATGCACTGTTGTACATGCACTGTTGTACATGTTATGTTGTACATACACTGTTGTACATGTTATGTTGTATATGCACTGTTGTACATGTTATGTTGTACATACACTGTTGTACATGTTATGTTGTACATGCACTGTTGTACATGTTGTGTTGTACATGTAATGTTGTACATGCACTGTTGTACATGTTATGTTGTACATACACTGTTGTACATGTTGTGTTGCATATGCACTGTTTTACATGTAATGTTGTACATGCACTGTTGTACATTCACTGTTGTACATGTTATGTTGTACATACACTGTCTTACATGTTGTGTTGTTTATGCACTGTTGTACATGTTATGTTGTACATACACTGTTGTGCATGTTATGTTGTACATGCACTGTTGTACATGCACTGTTGTACATGTTATGTTGTACATACACTGTTGTACAGTACATGTTGTGTTGTATATGCACTGTTGTACATGTTATGTTGTACATACACTGTTGTACATGTTATGTTGTACATGCACTGTTGTACATGTTGTGTTGTACATGTAATGTTGTACATGCACTGTTGTACATGTTATGTTGTATATACACTGTTGTACATTCACTGTTGTACATGTTATGTTGTATATACACTGTTGTACATGTTGTGTTGTATATGCACTGTTGTACATGTAATGTTGTACATGCACTGTTGTACATGTTATGTTGTACATACACTGTTGTACATGTTGTGTTGTACATGCACTGTTGTACATGTTATGTTGTACATACACTGTTGTACATGTAATGTTGTACATGCACTGTTGTACATGTTATGTTGTACATACACTGTTGTACATGTTGTGTTGTACATGCACTGTTGTACATGTTGTGTTGTACATGCACTGTTGTACATGTAATGTTGTACATGCACTGTTGTACATGTTATGTTGTACATACACTGTTGTACATGTTGTGTTGTATATGCACTGTTGTGCATGTAATGTTGTACATGCACTGTTGTACATGCACTGTTGTACATGTTATGTTGTGCATACACTGTTGTACATGTTGTGTTGTATATGCATGGTTGTACATGTAATGTTGTACATGCACTGTTGTACATGTTATGTTGTACATACACTGTTGTACATGTTATGTTGTTCATGCACTGTTGTACATGCACTGTTGTACATGTTATGTTATACATACACTGTTGTACATATTGTGTTGTATATGCACTGTTGTACATGCACTGTTGTACATGTTGTGTTGTACATGCACTGTTGCACATGTTGTGTTGTACATGCACTGTTGTACATGTCATGTTGTACATGCACTGACCTGTCTGCAGTTTCTTTCTGCTTACACAGGAGTTACTATCTGAAAGCTGTGTCAGAATGCTGAATCTGAAACATAGGTTTTCATTTTGTCATCAGTCTCATCTAATAATGTTTGTCTCTTTTTTAAGAGGGCTGCCAGGCATTCTTCATTAGTTCGGCAAAAGAACGGTTTAAATGCCCTCCTCCATGTTTCTATTTTTTGGGGCATTTTGTTTTAGCAGTATTTTCTCTGCAACCCATTTTTCATCTTGCTCTGGCCGTGAGTTCGACTTTGGAACGATCAATCATCTGCCTTTGTGTGGCCATTCATCACACAGATGTTAAAGCAAATGTGGCAAAAATGCCAGAAGAAAACAAATCAGACAGCGCAGAATCAAAAGCAACATGGAAAAAACATAAAAATCTGAGATTCATTGCATTAAATAAATATATAAGAAAACCTTAGTGGAAAGTCGCCAGAAAACCCCCCAAAATGTTTTGAGCTATGAGCTACTGCCATGAGTGCCATTGAGGCTGCAATAGGAGTTGGGAAAACGGTATCTTCTGGCCAATTCTACTTTTGAGGTTAAATTGGGTCATGGATAATAAAACAAACTTTTTTATATCTATAATTAGTTTTACTTTTTTGTGACCCACAGAGTGACCAATTATGACATTGATTAGTTTTTTTTTTTACACTGTCAAAAAATGAAATATGGTTTCTTTTTCCATGTGTGAGTGCATGTGTTTGTTACCAAAATATACATCATGAAGCAAACTTTAATAAAACGTATGGACAGTAGTTATTGGATGTAAATCCAGAATTGATTACCTTTTTGAGTCAACCTGATTTAAGATGGCTGTCACAACCAATTTACCTTAAAAAGACCCAAAGCTTTTATTTTTTATTTTTTTTTAAATTTTACAGATATTGTGCTAAAATTACTTGTCATTAAACCAGCCACACAAGCCAGTGCATCTCCTGTGCCGGTCCCAAGCCCGGGTAAATGGTGAGGGATCTGTCAGGAATGTCATCCAATGTAAACACTTTTGCCAAAACTACAATGCGAGTTCATCAAAGTGAAACCATACCGGATCGATCGAGGCCCGGGTTAACAACGACCACCACCGGTGCTGTTGACAAACAGGGTGCCTGCAGAAATTGTGCTACTGTTAGTCGAAGACCCCGAGGAGGGAAACGTGTCAGGAGACAGAGGGAGAGGAGGAAAGTGAAGAATGTAGGACTGAGGGTTGCAACTCTAAATGTGGGGACAATGACAGGCAAAGGTAGAGAGCTGGCTGACATGATGCAGAGAAGAAAGGTAGATGTTTTATGTGTCCAAGAGACCAAGTGGAAGGGCAGCAAGGCCCGCAGCATTGGAGCAGGGTTCAAACTGTTTTACCATGGTGTGGATAGAAAGAGAAATGGAGTAGGGGTGGTCCTGAAGGAGGAGTTGGCAAAGAATGTAGTAGAGGTGAAGAGAGTGTCAGATAGGGTGATGTGTCTGAAGGTAGAAGTAGAAGGTCTGATGCTAAACATAGTCAGTGGTTATGCTCCACAGGTTGGATGTGATGGGGAGGAGAAAGATACATTTTGGAAAGATCTGGATGAAGTGATAGAGAGTATTCCCAGGGAGGAAAGAGTGGTGATTGGAGCAGACCTGAATGGACATGTTGGTGAAGGAAACAGAGGATGAGGAAGTGATGGGTAGGTTTGGTGTCAAGGAAAGAAACCAGGAAGGACAGATGGTGGTGGATTTTGCCAAGAGAATGGAAATGGCTGTAGTCAATACCTATTTCCAAAAGAGGGAGGAACATAGAGTGACCTATAAGAGTGGAGGAAGGAGTACACAGGTCGACTACATTCTGTGTAGAAGAGGAAACCTGAGGGAGATTGGAGACTGTAAGGTTGTGGCAGGGGAGAGCGTGGCCAGACAGCATCGGATGGTTGTGAGAAAAAGAGTAAAATCAGAGAAGAAAACCAAATGGTGGAAGCTGAAGAAGGAAGAATGTGAGAAATTCAGAGACGAGCTGTTAAAGGCTCTGGGTGGTAAGAAAGAGCTTCCAAGTGACTGGGCTACTACAGCAACACTAATTAGAGAGACAGGTAGGAAGGTACTTGGTGTGTCCTCTGGACAGAGAATGGATGATAAGGAAACCTGGTGGTGGAATAGTGAAGTGCAGGACGCCATTTAAAGAAAGAGATTAGCCAAGAAGAAATCAAAAAGGCGTTCAATTCAAGATCAACTGGACTTTATTTGTAACAGAAGACGTTTCACTTCTCATCCGAAAAGCTTTATCAATTCAATCCAAGAAGAAATATGACAGTGAGAGGGCTGAAGAGAGGAGACAGGAATATAAGGAGAAGGGACGAAGAGCAAAGAGGGAAGTAGCTAAGGCAAAGCAGAGAGTGTATGATGAGTTGTATCGGAGACTGGACACTAAAGAGGGCGAGAAGGACTTGTACTGATTGGCAAGACATAGGGATCAGGCTAGAAAGGATGTGCAGTCGGTTGGGCTTATTAAAGATGGGAATGGTAATGTTCTAATCAAAAAAGGTGTTCAATACAGAACAACTGGACTTTATTTGTAACAGAAAGACGTTTCGCTTCTCATCCGAGGAGCTTTATTAATTCGGTGAGCAGACTGTGAGAAAGAGAAGTTATAAACAGGATAAGCTACTGACACGCACCAACATATGTAAATTGGAAGCTAACACCCACACATACTTGGGATAACACGTACCTGTGACCCATTCAAAGTTCAGTGTGTGAAAACAGAGCTTACAGAAAACACACACACATCCTACTTATGTAAATTGACAAGTCACACCTCACACATTAATAGCAGGGACCTCTCAAAGTGTTGTTAGTCTAATTCACAAACGAGGCTCCTCTGTTCTCATCAGGTGTGAAACGTCTGGGAACCAAACCCTGGGCCGCACCATAAGTTTTAGAAATTTGGAATCTTAGACCTCCTCCTCTGTTTAACAATGGTTTCTCTCGTTTTACATAAATCGCCTCCTTCACACCCCTCTCAAACCACCTGTGCTCTCGGTCCAAAATATGTATATTCTGGTCCTCAAAAGAGTGTCCCTTGTCCGTGAGGTGGAGTTGAACAGCTGAGTTTTTTTCCAGAGGAGGAGGCTCTCCTGTGTTGGGACATTCTTCTGTGGATGGGCTGCTTAGTTTCTCCAATAGAATAGAATAGAATATATCTTTATTGACCTTGACATTGCACCGGGGCACAAAGACAACGTTAATGATTACGCACATTCATCATAGGATAGGGACGAGCGCACGAAGTCGCAGCAGTATAAAACCGCGCCACCACAATCAGATATGGAAAAAGGAAAGACACAATAGGTATCATTTGTGTTATTCAAAAAGAGAGTCTATCAAAGATTGCCTGAGGACACTCCATGATAAAGTCCCAAAAACTCTAACAGCATTAAGCACATCACACGAGACATAGTTGCAGTTTTGACGACAGGCGGGAGGAACAGTCTGTGTGTTTCTGTTCAGATAAGAGCAGCAATGTATAGGTCTGTGCAATCCTCGCTGCACTGGACTGCATACACTACACCACTCTGTTTGTGTGTGGGTGTTTTGTCCTTAGGGTGCACCAGCCGCTGTCTGAGAGTCCTGCTGGGTTTGAAATGTACTGGGATGTTGTGTTTGTTGAAATTCCTTCTGAAATTCTCTGATAGTCCAGCAACATAAGGGATGACAATTGACTCAACTCCACAATTAAAGGACAAAGAGCTGAAGGGATTCTCCTGAAAGCTCAAAACAAGCAGCTCAGTGAGAGAATAAGACAGATCAACTTCACCATTGAAGCTTTCTCACTCAAAATGGATCAGACCCTCCAGAAGCTGTCTACTGGACGTGGCAAGATGGCGCCAGTGTGTTGGGCGTCTCGTCTGCCACTCTCTATATGTATTTTTTTATTATTATTGTTTCTATGTGTGACCTAAGGTACAGCTTTCATCATATGTGGAGGGTCTTGGGCCCTTCTTTACAAAGATAAGTTTGTAAGAATCAACAGAGGCACTGTTGCAAGTTAAATACAGTTTATTAAAAATAGTCACAATTTAAAACATAATTTAAAAAATGACCACACTAGAAGTGGGAGACGTCTAAGAATCTTAACACTAAAAAATAGTTAAAACCCTTCCCAAAACTAAAAGTAAAATAAATAAAAAAACTGAAACAGTAGCAGGGCAGCCTACACACAAAAGAGATCAGGTTAAACAAACACATTAACCAGCAGGACAATCATAAGAAACAGCCCTTACCTTCTCTAAAGTGAGATCAGTGTTCTGTATGCCACTCTTCTAGCAGTATGTCACCTCTGCACGAGTCATCAACATCAGCCTGGAATCTGATCTCCTTTGTGATCTACCCACTTTTAAATGTGAATGCTGATTACCTGTCTCCCTAACAGACCAGCTGCACTCTATCACAGCATCTTCCATATATGGGCAAGAGGAAGTGTGCAACACCATACTTCAGGGACAAGCTGCCCCGGCTACATATGCTTTTATGATGTGGACTCTCTACTGGTGTATGATCGCCAAACCCTTTTTGGGCTTCGTCTGCCTGCTGCTAAAATTTTACATCGTCATGAAAAGCACGATTCTTTGCCCCCGCTGTTGGCCGGAGTTCCATCATACCTGTGCCAGGCACCACACACCCCTCGCCGGAGAAGACGTCACAGGCGTCGAGGTAAACGCGGTGGGCTCTTGGTGAGGCTGAGGACTGTTTTGGCAAGTTCGCCGGGAGTATTCCTGTCCCAGCTTGGATCATTTCCTGGTCTGCATGCCTCGCGGCGCTCCTTGGACCCTGTTGATTCCTGGCTGGTACCTGTTGTCGACTCGGATCAAAACTTCTTTCCTCCACGTCTCACTCCTCCACATCTGCGCTGGCGAAGTGCCAACCTTGTAAATCTGCAACACTTTGCTCGGATTAATTCCTCTGCTACATCGCCAGACCCAGTTCCTATCAGGATGGGTCTGGTAAACGCGAGGTCTGTTGCTAACAAAACTTTTATTCTGAAGGATTTTTATTCGTCCCAGGGTTTGGACTTTCACTCTGTGACGGAAACTTGGATTTCTCCGGGTGAGTCTAGTGTTTTCTCAGAACTTTTACCCCATGGCTGCTCATATTTTAATACCCCAAGGCTCTCGGGTTGTGGAGGAGGTTTGGCTGTCATTTATAAATCATGTTATGACTGTAAGCAGTTGTCCCCCCCCCGACTGTGTTTTCTACGTTTGAACTGAGCATGTTTGAGTTGGGTTGCGCTCCTCCGCTTCTTTGCGCAGTCATCTACAGGCCTCCCAAGTATAATAAGGACTTCATACGGGACTTTCCTGATTTTTTGAGTGATTACATGTCCAAATATGAGCAAATTTTATTTTTATGAGACTTTAATATCCCGGTGTGCAACTCTGGAAAGCCGCTGGTGAAGGATTTTTTAGATTTAGTGGATGCATTTGGACTCACTCAATCAGTGAAGGGTCCAACGCATGAACGTACGCACACCCTGGACCTTGTCTTATCTTATGGTTTGTCTATTTTAAACTTGGAAATTGGTTATGCATTGTTTTCCGACCACATGCCAGTTTTATTTGATTTTATTCCTGTTTCTAAAGCTGTTAAACCCTGTGCTCCTGTTCGAAGCTGCCGTGTTTTTAACTCATCAACTGCTGCTCATTTTTCCACTGCCTTTAATCATTTAAATTCACAGCTCTCTGTGTCTCTCAGCACTGAGGAGCTTTCACTACATTTTGATTCTTTATGCAACACTGTTTTGAAGGATGTGGCCCCAATTAAAACTAGGCGTTCAAAGCCTAAATCTGACCCGTGGTTGAGTGACCATACCCGTGCCATTAGGCAGGTATGCAGGAAAAATGAACGCAAATGGAGAAAGGATGGTCTCCAAGTCTCATTTGATATGGTGAGAGAGAGTTGGCGTCGCTATCAACAAGCTGTAAAAACAGCCAGAGCCAAATATTTCTCTGACATTATTGTTGCCAACTCTCACAATCCCCGTGTTCTTTATGATACAATCAACACGGTCCTAAATTCACATGAACCGGTTCCTATTGAAGCATCTAAAGAACTTTGTGATAAGTTCCTTCAATTTTTTTTGGACAAGGTTACGAACACGAGGGCTTGTATTTCTTTTCCTTCCCATGACCCTTCCATCCTGGTCCCCTGTCCTGCACTTTTTGATCATCTGGAGCCTATTTCTCTCTCCTACCTAGAGAAAATGGTCACCAGTATGAAACCATCAGGTTCCCCCCTTGATGTTGTACCTCCTTGTTTTCTTAAGGAGGTATTTTCTACAGTTGGCTCCTTTGTCCTAAATTTGATCAATAGCAGCTTGATGTTTAGCGTGGTACCAAGCAATTTTAGACATGCTGTGGTTCAGCCATTATTGAAAAAACCTGGCCTTGATCCTACCTCTTTGTCCAACTTTAGGCCAATTTCAAAGTTACCTTTTATCTCAAAAATATTGGAAAAAGTTGTTTACACCCAGCTGAAGGCCTTTTTGGATGAATTTAAAATTTTGGAGGTCTTCCAGTCTGGTTTCAAAACCTACCATAGCACTGAATCTGCTCATAAGGGTTTTTAATGACATATTTTTATCGCTGGATTCTGGAAACTGTGTTTTACTTGTGCTTTTAGATTTAACAGCTGCTTTTGACACAGTCGACCATGAAATTCTTATCGCCAGATTGGAGCAATGGGTGGGCATCACTGGCTCAGCTCTGCAGTGGTTTAGGTCCTACCTTTCCAATTGAAGTTTCAGTGTGAAGATTGATAATTTTACTTCTGCTTCTGTTGCCCTCCCCTGGGGTGTACCACAGGGATCTATCCTTGGTCATCTTCTCTTCTCACTTTACCTTCTGCCACTAGGTTCTATTTTCAGAAAGCATGGTGTGCAGTTTCATTTATATGCGGATGACTGTCAAGTCTATTTTCCTGTAAAACAAAATGGCTCCACGCAGTCTCTTCTGGACTGTCTTGGTGACATTAGAGGGTGGATGGCACTTAATTTCCTCCATTTTAATGATAAAAAGACCGAGGTTATGGTCTTTAAATCTAGTGCTCCTGACAGTCCCACCACTTTTGATTTTTCCTCTTTGGCCCCATATGAAAAGTCGATTGTGACAAATCTAGGAGTGAAAATTGACCCCTGCCTGAAACTGGACTGTCACATCAACAGCATGGTTAAGTCCTCGTTCTTTCATCTGAGGCGCCTGTCAAAAATCAAGCCCCTCCTTTCTAGACGCCACTTAGAGACAGTAATCCACGCTTTTATTACTTCACGCCTGGATTATTGTAACTCTCTTCTGATTGGAGTAAATAAGGCCTCGCTCTCTCGGTTGCAGCTGGTACAAAATGCTGCTGCACGATTTTTGACTGGTACAGGCAGACGTGAGCACATCACTCCAGTTTTAATGTCCCTTCATTGGCTTCCTGTCCAGTTTCGAATCCATTTTAAAGTTTTATTGTTTGTTTTTAAGTCTTTGAACGGTTTTAGTCCTTCTTCTTTGTCTGAACTGCTTCACCTTTATGTACCATCACGTGCTCTTAGATCTGCTGACCAGTTGCTTTTAGCAGTCCTGAAAACCTTTTATAAAACCAGAGGAGACAGAGGGTGAAATCCTTCATTTTCTACAGCTGACAGCTGTTGGTCATTAATTATGATGAAGTTTAGCAACTTCTCGGTGAACATTTGAGCTCCGTGGCTTCAGCGGGACACCACTCTTGGCGTGTTGCTTTTTTTTTCAGGAGAGGTTTCACATTCATGAAGTGAGCACCAGATGTCAGCAAAGCAGAGCAATCTACAGTGCTCTGTAAGAGTTATCACGATAGCTTTGCTGACATCTGGTGCTCACTTCATGAATGTGAAACCTCTCCTGAAAAAAAAAGCAACACGGACAAAAGAAACCTTGCTGTTTGTTGTTTATCACTCAAAATAACTTCTTCTTCACGAACTGAAGCCAAATCGCTAAAATCTAAAGTTTTAAATGGCTAAATTCGACGGATGCGTTTGTATCTTTCTCCATTGTATTCAATGTGCCGTTGGAGCAGAGATCTGGATCTGACGTCACAATCACGTGACCGGAAAAACCCGAATTTACCGTGTAAAAAAACGGCGCTAATTTTAAACTATTTTGGAGAGGAATTTTCATTAATTTCACATTGTTTTAGCAAAAACGATCAGAGGTCAATCTTAATATATATATATGTTGTGCCATTTTATGGAAAGTTAAAATATGATGTCAGGGGAGCTTTAACACTTTTTGCTCGACATTAGCAAAAGTGTGTCTCTGTTGAACTTTTCCTTAATAAATGCACTTTAATGGTCAAAACAGCTTCTTTCGCCAGGGCGGCATGGCGCCATCCATCCATCCATTGTGGCCGGAGTTCCTCCACCTGCACCACCCGAGTGAAGCGAATGCACATGGGAGGACTCACTGTTGCAGTTCTTGGAAATTTAAAGCGTCAGTCAAAAATTGCATTATGATTATGGAAAAAAAAAACGTATATAAGTCACAGGACTGACAAATCTATGCAAAAAACTGCAA
>JBBPBX010006430.1:0-12802 GCA_038048925.1 Garcialebias charrua | reverse complement strand
TGGTCCTCCTTGATCATGTGAGCAGCTGGTTTCGGCTGTCATCAGCCAACTGGTTGATCCACTGTGAGAGGGTGCTATTTATAAGACTGAGCTGAACACAGCTTCTCAGACTGAGGAAGTCTTTCGGACGAAAGACGAAACGTTTCTATAGTTTTTTTTTTTGCTTTGTTTTGTTTTTTGAATGTCCAGAGGACCAGACTTAGTTTTTTTTGCTTTTTCTACCTGGATTATTGAACATGCATCAGGGGAGTTTAAATAGTTGTTTTGTAACAAGTATAATGTAAAATAATGCCAGATATTGAAAGTTCTAAATATTCTGAACAAATGTGCTGAAGCACTTGGCCATAGGACATTTTCTTCATATTTTCTAGTGAAAAACAAGTCAAAAATGCCAGGCTTTCCGCCTCGCATTTTTTACTTGTTTGAGAGGTGTAAAAGGCGTCACCATGACATCCTGGAAATGTGGGCCGGTGTTGTGCCAAAAATTGTTTCGCTGCCAAATGGTGGAAGCGGGAGCGTGCACGGGAGGACTTTAACAATAATTTGACAAGATTAACACATATAAACAAATATTTGTTTTCTCAAAATTATAGTAAAGGTGTGTCTCAGTTGAACTTTTACTTAATAAATGTACTTTCATGGTCAAATTAGCTGCATTGTGCCGGGGTGGCGCAGAGAAATGAAGCTGATTTGACGGAGACGCCAGGTGAGCTGGACGAAGGTGGCTTCCTATGGCAAGCCGATTGTGCCATTAATAGCCACTTCTACCTATTACATGACACAACAGCATGCAATACTACTCAAGTGCTATCTAGTGGCTGAAAATGGAAGTGTTCAATATTTTCAGTCAGAATGAATGAAAACGGTCATATCTCAACCAAAAATTGGTTTATAAATAAGGGAAAAAATGCATAAATAAGTCACTTCAGCGTATAAGTAACAGGGTATGCAAATTATGGAAAAAAGGTGACTTGTAAAAATACGGTAGGTAGAAGATTAAACAATGCAATGTAAAAACATTCAAATTCAGCACCTGATTTTTGTTTCTACTGTAATACCCAAAAAGTAACTTTATGAGACTTGATGGTATAAAGCTGATAAAACACACAAAAGAAATAGAAAACTGTAAAACTTGTTTAAAATACTGTTTAGGTTCATTTTCACATTATTTATTATTTTCATTTAATCATAGTACAGTATTTGCAATTAAATGTATTTGTTTCTTTTTGTCTTCTTTCGGCTGCTCCCTTCCTCAGGGGTCGTCACAGTGAACTAACTCACACGAGGATTTGGCTATTGGTTTTACGCCGGATGCCCTTCCTGACACAACCACAGACCACCGAGCTACCACAGCCCTCTGTGTGAAGCAGAGAGCTGCTATCTAGGGCACCCAGGGGAACAGAGGGTGGTGATTAAAGGCCTTGCTCAAGGGCCCAGAGTGGGTCAAAAGAGGGTGGAGGTTTCACCTTTCCCACCCACATTTTGATGTTGTTGGTGTTGAACCAACACCAATTATAAAAAAGATTTTTATCTTTTGGTGAGTTGAACCGGCGACCTTCCGATCATCGGCCCACCTTCTATGACCTCTACCCCACCACTCCCCCAATACTTGCGATTCAATCCGGCATATAAACCACAAACATACTGGTCTATTTAACTAAAACAATATAAATGAGCAAAAGTTTAAACATTTTCACACATTGTTTTAGTCACATTTATAAGTCCAAACATGTACATGGCTCTTTCTGCTACCTTAAAGTCAGAAGAATCTCAACACTCTGAATTTATGCTTTTTTTAAATTAACAGTATTTTCCTCCATAGGAGCATAACAATAACCTTGCAGTTCCAACAAAAGGACCGTAAAGTGGCCAGTACAGGTTGTAAATGTAAAATCTGTCAACATTTATGAGCTCTATTCATCACTGTGACACTGGGAATTTGATTGATGTGTCAGTGTTTATACTGTACGTTCAAGAATAAATGGGGAGAAAAGACTGTATTGACCAAGAGATGTTATGGAGTTGTGTGAGTGGGTGAATACGGCCTGTATTTTCACAAATGCTCATCAACACTGTTGTCATAAAAAGCACCAGCATGTGGGTCAGACTAACAAAGTATCTGTGAACAAGCTTCACCCATACCTCTTAAGGAACTCGGACATGTATTTTCAGAGTCAGAGTCAGAGAGTCTTTATTGTTACATGCACCGCATGTGGTACATGTAATGAAATGAGATTATGTACACAGGGTCCCAGTTACATCCAACAACAAAATGTAAAGAAGAACAGTAATAACATCTAGGATATGAACTAAGAAAAACATCCAACTAGAAATACACTAAGCCCTAAAGTAATAGAAAAACATCATTATAAACAGCAGCACGAACATGAGTCATTATGAGCAGAAGGTAACAGATGAACACAGCAACAAGAAAACAGATCAGCATCAGCATGATGTGATATTTTGCAGTGATCATTCTTATTATTTATTTATTCATGAGTCTAACAGCCTCAGGGTAGAAGCTGTTCCTCAGTCTAGTGGTTCTACATTTGATGCTCCTCAACCTCCGTCCTGAGGGGAGTGGGGCAAAGAGTGTGTGCTGGGTGAGTGAGGTCTTTCATGATGCAGGTGGCTCTTTTCCTGCATCTGGAGGTGTAAATGTCTGTGATGGTGGGGAGACTGACTCCAACATCTTCTGTGCAGCCTTCACCACTCTCTGCAGAGCTTTTCTTTCTGCAGCTGTGCAGCCTCCATGCCACACGTTGATGCTGGAGCACAGGATGCTCTCCACTGCACACCTGTAGAAGGAGGTGAGGACTGGGCTACTCAGACCAGCTCGTCTCAGCCGTCTGAGGAAGTAGAGTCTCTGATGACCTTTCTTGATCAGGCTGGTGGTGTTGTTGGTCCAGCTGAGATTATCATTCAAGTGTACACCCAAGTACTTGTAGCTGGAGACCACTTCCACCACTGATCCACCTATGTTCAGTGGGGTGTGGGTTTGTTTGTTCCTTCTGAAGTCCACAATCATCTCCTTTGTCTTCTTCACATTCATGTGAAGGTTATTCTCTTTGCACCAGCTCTCCAGGTGTTCCACCTCCTGCCTGTAGCTGGACTCATCATTGTTTGTGATGCATCCCACCACCGCTGTATCATCTGCAAACTTTACAATATGACAACCTGGATGGGTAGCTGCACAATCATATGTGAGCAGAGTGAACAGAAGGGGGCTCAACACACATCCTTGAGGAGAGCCAGTGCTGAGGGTAATGGTGGAGGAGGAGAAGTTGTGGATCTTCACGGACTGAGGTCTGTTTGTTAAGAAGTCTAGTACCCAGTTACAAATGGAGGGGCTTAGTCCAAGTGTGGATAGTTTGTCCATCAGAGTTTGGGGGATCATGGTGTTGAAGGCAGATGTGAAGTCCACAAAGAGCATATGGACGTAGGAGTCTTTCTGATCCAGGTGGGTGAGAGCAGTGTGGACCACGGAAGAGATGGCATCCTCTGTTGATCGGTTCTCACGGTATGCATACTGATGAGGGTCCTTGTTGATGTTGACGGTTGTTTTGATGTGGGTCATGACCAGTTTTTTGAAGCATTTTGCAACTATCGGGGTGAGAGGGTGTGCTTTGCCACTTTGCAAATGTCAATGCTAGAACCTTTAATTTATTTTATAGTTATACTTTTTATACTTTTTTATACTAGTATGCAAAAACTCAGGACAGTATTATGTTCATTAAATGTTTAGTGTTTTAGTTTTAGAGTTGGTGTAAATTTTCATACTCTTATACCACTATGCAAAAACTCAGGACAGTGTTACAGTTTTACTATTTTATGCTTATGTCTATTATTATATGTTTCAGTGTTTCAATGTTTAAGTGGTTACTGTTGCACCGAGGGACTGAGAGAAACGCAATTTCGGTCCTGTGTATGTCCTGTACATATTGCAGTTCTGACAATAAAGTTGACTTTGACTTTGAGAGCCACCGGCCGATAGTCATTCAGACCAGTCACTGTGGAGCTTTTTGGGACTGGAATGATGGTGGCGGTCTTCAGGCAGGTGGGGACTGTTTCCAGAGCAAGTGAGGTGTTGAAGATGTCAGCCAGCACCTCACAGAGCTGGTCCGCACATTCCTTCAGAACTTTCCCGGGGATGTTGTCCGGTCCAGTTGCTTTATGAGGGTTGATCCTTCTGAGACTACTCCTCACTTCTGTTGTGGTCACGCTGAGATGCTCTTCCTCTGGTGATGAGGTGAGTCTGGTGCTGGGTGGTCTATTTGGGTCTTCAAACCGTGCATAAAACTTGTTGAGGGCATCAGGCAGAGATGGGTCTTTGGGGCACTGTTTGCTCCTGCTTTTATAATCAGTTATGCATTTGATGCCCTTCCACATGCTCCGTGGGTCTTGTGAGGTGAACTGTCCCTCGATCCTCTGTGCATATGTGGCCATGGCCCTCTTGATGCCAGCAACCAGCTCATTCCTGGTTTTCCTCAGCTCCTCTGAGTCTCCAGACTTGAAGGCAGTGTTCCTGGCTGCCAGCAGAGTGTGCGAACCTCTTTGTTTAACCAGGGTTTTGTGTTGGGGTAAGATTTAACATATTTTTTTATGGATACATTTTCAGAGCATGTGCTAATATAACCCAGTACTGAGGATGCATAAAGTTCCAGGTCCACTGAGCTTCCATCAGCAGCAGCCTCCCTGAAAACAGACCAATCAGTTTTTTCAAAGCAGTCTCTCAGCATGGGGGTGCTGTCCTGGAGCCAAATTTTTACTTCCTTTTGTTCTGGTTTACAACGTCTTAGTGGGGGGAGTTGTGCTGGGACCATGATGGGGGATAAATGATCAGAACCCCTGAGCGGTAGGCGTGGCTTTGCTGTGTACGCGCCTCTTACATTTGTGTAGACGTGATCGAGGGTGTTACTTCCTCGTGTTGCTATGGATACATGTTGATTAAAGGTAGGGAGACAGTCCTTTAAATTCACGTGGTTGAAGTCACCTAAAACAATGCAGAGCCCCTCTGGGTATTTACACTGCAGCGAGTTGAGTAAGTCATGAATTTCTTCCAGGGCGACATTAGCATTAGCATCTGGGGCGATGTAGATAACTGTGATAAGGATCACTGAATAGTCGCGGGGTATATAATGGGGGTGACACCTCACTGTGATCAACTCCACAGCAGCTGTGCAAAGGCTTTTTATAACAGCACAATTTGAGCACCAGTCCGTACTCACGTACACACAGACACCGCCGCCTCATGTTTTCCCCATAGTCTCTGTGCAACAATCCGCTCTGAAAAAGAGTCTGTCATCCAGTTCATACACAGAGTCTGGTGTTTCCTTAGAAATCCACGTTTCCGTGAGGCAAAGCACAGAGCACTTCTTCATTTCCTTCGACGTTGTCACTCTCAGACGAAGCAAATCCATTTTGCTGTCCAGCGAGATAAGCAGCAACTGATTCACACTTCAACAGAATCTTATCTAACAAGGTTAAGTCTAGTCCTCTGGACAGATTCTTAGACTTCCTCAGACTGAAGAAGTCTTTTGGATAAAAGACGAAACATTTCAACAAAGAAGAATGTGTCCGTAGCACCTGACTTAACCTTGTTAGATTCATTTACCTGGATTATTGAGCAGCATCTGGACAACAGAATCTTATGTTCCACACACAATGTGAAAATACGTTTGAGCAAATAAAACAGCAACAGCAATAACAAAAAAATACAGCATATTCCATATACTCTCCCCTTTGTAGAATCGCCACCTTAATGTGGTGGAGGGGTTTGAGTACCCCTGCGGTCCTTGGAGCTTTATTGTTGGGGGTATCAGACCTTGTTAGCAACTCCCATGGCAAATAGGCCTTGGGGGAGGGGTCAGACTGTGTGATCCAAAACCTTGACAAAAACAAAAAAACAGCAAAGGCATCAGGAAACCTTGCATGGAAAAGAGAAACAGTGGTACCTCCCCAGAGCTGAGTTTGTGGTGGGAGCTTGTCAGTCAGTGCCTGTTGGTGGAGGCTTGGCTCCTGGGGCATGGATGGGCCAAGTCCAAAAAAAAAACAGGAAACCACCCCCATGTACACTCACCACTGGCAGGGAGGTCTGTCAAGGTCAGGTGCTGTCCATGCTAGGTAGCAGGTGAGGGGGGGTCCCTGGCTATGCTGATTCTTATGCTGAGTCCTCACCAAACGCTTTTTGCGCAGCCGAAGCAGCCACTTTACATTGAAAGTCTATGTGGCCGCGCATCTTGGAGCAGCGGGGCGTGACGCGGCGCGTCTTCAGCATTTCAAGCAGCGCAGCAGCACCCGGCAGTCCCTTTTCACGCACGCGCGCAGCCGAGCAGCAGGAAGCAAGAATATTCTTGCTTCTGCTGCTCGTAGAGTCGCAGCAACCACTCGGGAGAGACTCTGCTATTGTGATGACGCAACGACGACGGGACTTTCTGTGGACGAAAACAGCCTCCGGTAGGAAAACCTGGCATTTTTAAAGTTGCTGCTGTCCACTCGAGCGTACATCACCCCAAACATAAAAAAAAAAAACGTTTTAATCTCAACAAAGACTTTTGGAGCTGCAGTTCGGCTCGTAGAAAACCCACTCAAGTGTTAACGAGGCTCACGTACAGCTGATTTTATCTGCTCGGTGCACAGAAAAACAACACTATCTGACCGGGAAGGGAGCCACACGCTGCTCCCACTGCGCGTCTGCAGTGGAAACAGACATCTGTTGACAAGCAGCAAACACGGTGCGTTGGGAGCTTTTTGATGCGTTTAGTGAGGACCTGGTCCATTATGCCTGTGTACGACTCTACGAGCAGCAGAAGCAAGCATATTCTTGCTTCCTGCTGCTCGGCTGCGCGCGTGCGTGAAAAGGGACTGCCGGGTGCTGCTGCGCTGCTTGAAATGCTGAAGACGCGCCGCGTCACACCCCGCTGCTCCAAGATGCGCGGCCACATAGACTTTCAATGTAAAGTGGCTGCTTCGGCTGCGCGAAAAGCGTTTGGTGAGGATTCAGCATTAATAGCATAGACTAGTTCTAGGGACTTGGAATGTCACCTCACTGGTGGGTAAGGAGCCAGAGTTTGTGAGGTTGAATGATGCCAGCTTGTTGGGCTCACCTGAATGCACAGCTTGGACTCTGAAATCCAACGACAGGAGAAAGGCTGGACTCTCACCTACTCTGGAATTGCTCAGGGGAAGAGGCGTTGGGCAGGTGTGGGGACACACACAAGTCCTGGGCTGAATACCCAGGGTTGGGTGCCTCTCTCGGGCTGCGGAAAGGAAAGTTTTGACTTGTTCGTGCTTATGCACCAAGCTTCAATTCAGATTACCCAGAATTTCTCTGGATGGTATCCTGGAAGGGGTGTCATTTGTGGATTCCAGTGTTCTACTGGGTCACCTCAATGCCCATGTGGGCAATGAAGAAGTCATGTAGAAGGGGATGACAGGGAGGAACGGTATCCCTGATCTGAACCCAAATGGTGTTTGCTTATTGTACTTCTGTGCTAGGAGTGGGTTGTTTATAACAAACACCATGTTTGAGCATATGTGGTTCATAAGTGCACCTGGTACAAGGCCAACTTAGTCAAAGATCAATTTTGTAATTGTGTCATCGGACCTGTGGCCCTATATCTTGGACACTCGGGTGAAGGGAGGTGCAGAGTTGTTTGCTTCTTTTTGGGTTTGGTTTATGGGTACAAATTTTGCTTTGATAGTTTCTTGAAAGCTCAAACATTATTGTTCCAGTTTTTACACCTTCCTGTGACTTTTGGAAGCTTAGTCCTTCATTAAACTTATCTAGGGTGTGCTGTAGTTTTTTCAAGAAGCATGGAAAAAAACAGCTTTAGATCTACTGCACATTTAAGCTTACGTTAATAAAGGAGATTCATTTTATGGCAATACAGATGAATATTTGAGTTAGTATGCGGTTTATTCACCTTTTCAATGTTCAGTTCAGAGTGTCAAACACTTTTTTGTCTCTTCCAGGCTTTCTGCTTCTTGGGAACACTTACCGTAGTCTTTAACAACTCGATGAGTGGTTGCCACTTATTAATCTACGACCATTTCTAAAAGCATCTCAAAACAAGACATTTAAAAAGCTCAAGTGATGGTAAACTCATACAATGGGTTTAATGGCTTGAAGACTTTTTGGCAGCATGATGGCTTAGTGGTTGCCTCACTGCAAGAAAGTTCTTGGCTCTATCCCTGGTCTGGACTTGGGTTCTGTCTGTGTGGAGTTTGCATGTTCTCCTCGTGTTGGAGTACAGTACTCCGGTTTGCCAAAAACGTGCATGTGCACCTTCAGGCACAAGCCTCCCATAAAAACGAGATCTGTGATCTCAATGGGACATGCCTGGTTAAATAAAGGTTCATTCAAAACAAAACAAAAAAGATAAGAAGTGACAAAAGGGCAAAAATCTCAATCCAGCTCCCAATATCATTACTTAAAAAGAAAACAACTTTAAATAAGTTGATGAAAACCTGCATTTTACCAATGAAACTTGAGGAAATCTAAATGATACGGCTTAGACAAATACAACAAAATCATTAGCATTTAGATATGTTAAACCTTTTTTAAGTCATTGCATTTCCAGAACTAGACAGAATCTTAAAGCTGCTATATGTAACTTTTCTAACAATATATTTTTAACATATTTCTTCACTCTGTCACTATCTCCTGACAGACTGATGTTAGACAAGTAATCTCTGAAAAAAAACTATAGTCCCCTTGCTTCTCTAAAAGTATTTTTTTTTTAAACACAGTGACCCGCCGTTAACCAGCCAATAAAAACAGTTTTTAACCAGCCAATAAAAACAGAGCTTCTCATGCTCCTAACCCCCCCGCCTGTCCCAGCCCCAGCGGCCGCGCACGTTCTCGTTCAAAGGATTGCAAAGCGATGCAAAACTGTTTTGTATGTGACACAAATGTATTAAATTCCCCTTCTTCATCCTTGATCTGGACTTTTCTTTTGTTTTTTTGCCAAAAGTCAAGTGATCGCTTCATCCTCCATTGAGTCCATGAATGAATTGAGGAAATGAATGAATTTGTCACGAGCGAATTAAACTCATGTCCAACGTGGCTGCGCGGCTCTGCAGATTTCATGGTGTTCTGGTGTGCTGGACCAGCGCTCCCTGTTTTTATTTTATTTTTTAGAACGTTTTATTAACATATATACACAGAACTTGCAGCGGCTGACAGGACATGCAGTGGAGGCGGAGCATTCGGAAGCAGAGCTGAATTTCACCGAGAGCAAAAGGGAGCAGAGCCATATATGGCTTTGAGGGGGAGGGACCAGAAACGTGTCTCTGTTCAAAGTTTTCCTAAGTTCCAGTGTGTTTCAGAAATGACATATAGCACCTTTAAAGACTCCAAAAAGCAAACAGATACATTTTTTCCCCCTATTTAAGCAAAAAAAATATTGTCGTAAGAGCCAGTTAACAGTAAGTACCGCATTTTTTGGACTATAAGGCGAACAGGATTATAAGGCACATTAAGTGAAAAAAAAACCAGTCAGATAAGTCAAACTGTATTCAACTCATTCACAATAACCACATAAAATCGGTTCAAGGTCAGTAAGCACAACCATAATTAATATATGATTTTATCTTCAAATGGTGTCTCTATTGAGTTTGTTGATTCCTATAAATATCTGGGTATCCTGATTGATTCACATCTCTCTTTTAAACTCCACGTGGAAAACCTAGTGAAGAAACTGAAAGTTAAACTGGGTTTCTTTTTCAGAAACAGATCATGTCTATCACTGAATGTTAGGAAACGCCTTGTGTCTGTGACTTTCCTTCCCTCCATTGATTACGGTGACATTCTCTACATGAATGCTCCTACAAGCACCCTGCGGATGTTGGATGTTGTCTATCATGGTGCACTAAGATTCATAACTGGTTGTGATTATCGTACCCACCACTGCACCCTGTATTCACTGGTTAACTGGACATCATTAACCTCACGCAGACTCTTCCACTGGTACATTTTCATCTTTAAATCACTTCTTGGTCTGCTGCCCTCATACATCTCCTCCTACATGTCTTTGCGTGAGTGCAGCTACAGTGTGCGCTCTCAGGACATGATTACCTGCAGTGTTCCGTCAGTGAGGACTGAACTTGGAAAAAGGGCCTTCTCCTACTCTGCTCCTGCTTCATGGAATATCTTACAAAAAGATCTGAAGCTCTCGACCTTGACTTCTCTAAATGGTTTTCAGAATCTGTTGGAATCCTGGCAAAAACCAATGCAGATTTGTTCCTGTCTTTGATTTTATACGTCTACCTTATAATGTTTTGCTAGTTTTTTGATACTTTGTTAAAAAAAAAAAAAAAAAAAAACTTTCTTTTGTTTTTTTCTCTCTTTTGTTTTCTATTGTTTATTGTTTGTTTGTTTATTGTTTATTGTTTAAGGAAATTCTACCACTGCTGTTCATTGTTCTTTAGTTTTAGCAGGTCGCTTTCGTAAATGAGCCCATGAGGTTCAAAAGATTTACCTGACTAAATAAAGGTTGAATGAATATAAGGCGCACCGGATTAAAAGGCTCACTGTTGATTTTTGAGAAAATTTAAGCCTTATAGTCTGAAAAATATGGTAGGTCTTATATTCCTAAAGATTTTTTTTTAAGCTACATGTGGAAAACCTGGTAAAGAAACTGAAAGTTAAACTGGGTTTCTTTTTCAGAAACAGATCATGTCTAACACTGAATGCTAGGAAACGCCTTGTATCTGTGACTTTCCTTCCCTCCATTGATTACGGTGACATTCTCTACATGAATGCTCCTACAAGCACCCTGCAGATGTTGGATGTTGTCTATCATGGTGCTCTAAGATTCATAACTGGCTGTGATTATCGTACCCACCACTGCACCCTGTATTCACTGGTTAACTGGACATCATTAACCTCACGCAGACTCTTCCACTGGTACATTTTCATCTTTAAATCACTTCTTGGTCTGCTGCCCTCATACATCTCCTCCTACATGTCTCTGTGTGAGTGCAGCTACAGCGTGCGCTCTCAGGACATGATTACCTGCAGTGTTCCATCAGTGAGGACTGAACTTGGAAAAAGGGCCTTCTCCTACTCATAGGCGTAGATCCTGGGGGGGTCGGGGGGGTCCGGACCCCCCCAATCTTGGGGAAATATAGATCTGTCCCCCCCAATAATTCAATAAAGGAAATCGTGTCTTTAAACAATATAAATATAAAAAGGCAAAAAAAGAGAGAAATCCGCCATTATTCTAAAAAAAAAGAAGGAAATTTTGCCCACCCCCCCTTCTCTGTTGGCAAATGGTTTAGTCCAATGTTTACAAGGAACAACAACAGCAGCGGAGGTCACAGGCTCGCGGAGCCGCTGGTGGGGAGTGAGCTGCTGCACAAAGTACTAACTTCCAGTAAGTAGCTACTTAAAACATAGGTGACAGTGACTGGGAGGAAAAGGTCTTTCACAGTGTTGAAAGACAAGTGTGTCTGTGCATCATTAGTGGCAGAAAAACACTTTGGAGCGTCACTTCATCAGCTAACACACTAGCTTCAATGCTAACTAGCTCCCTGGTGGGCTCTGCAACAGACAGTAGAATGTCAGCGCAGCTTTGAGCAGGATGGATTCACATTCATCATATTTTCAGGTGTGGAGCTCTTGAAAGAAGTAATGATAAAATATGTGAAAGATAATTAATTAAAAAAGAGTAGAGAAGATGTGATGATTAGTTAAAATGATTTCATATGTGTAGCACTTTGTTGCAGCTGTGGTTGTTTTAAGGGCTTTAAATTATTATTATAAAAAATGTTGAGGATCAATACTTATGTCACATGGTTAATTAAAAAATGTCACTGTTTATTATATTACATTATTGATATTTTGTATCTGCAACTGGAACATTTTATTCTTAATAGGTTCTTAAAAAATGCTACAGATTTGTTAAGGCATATTTTGAATGAATGTTACAAACGTGTTCATTTCTACAAAACAGTTAATAAAATATTTATAAAATACAACGAATTTCAAATGTTACAAACTGAGTTTAACATAAAAGAAATAGTGTTTATGTTTAAATATCAGTTAATAAGTAATCCATTATGCCCCCTTGTTTAGGACTGGAACCAATCTCAGCTGCTTTTGGGTGAAGGCAGGGACACCCAGGACAGGTCACCAGAGACACCCAGGACACGTCTCCAGTCCATCACAGAGACAGACAAAGAGACAAACAACCATCCACACTCCCAGTCAAAGCTAAGAACAATTTACATTTGCACAGAAGAACCAAAACATTATTCAAACTGAGGACTCAAGTTCTTGATTGAGAGTTCTAATCACTACTGGTAATTATCAATAATAATTGATCATATTTACCAAGCTAAAGCATTGTGTGGAGTCTTTAATAATACAGACCAGATCAGATGTGATCAGGCAGTCATATATTCACATGTATGTAAATGTATTATTATTAATACTATGATTAAAGTTGAACCATGCAAATTTGTTTGGAACGAACAAGTGGACCTTTGTGCCTCTTGGTTCCACTGAAGTAGCTCTCAGTCTCAAAAAGTTTGGTGACCCCTGCATTAAAGTATTTCTTCTCCTTGAAAACTGTTTTCTTTTTAAGCATTAAGATTTTGGGAAGATGTTGTACCAGATTATCAGTGACACTGACCACAGCAATCTATGAATACAAGCCAAACTGAAATTTAAACAATATTTAGAGGGGACCTATTTTGCAAAATTCTCATTTTGCCACTTGTCATTATTTGTCGTCTATTGTACTGCAGATTGAACACATTACATTTTTTAACAAGAGTAATGAGTATCACTGTTGTA
>JBBPBX010006429.1:50427-68505 GCA_038048925.1 Garcialebias charrua | reverse complement strand
TGTCTTCTTGGACGGCGGGCTGACTGCGGTTCGCAGGGGTCACGGCGGCCCTGGTGGGTGTGGGCTGTTGGTTCTGCTGTTGGCGGCCCTCGGGGCCGTGTCCTCTCTGGTCTTGGCTCAATGGCCTGGCGGTCGGAGAGGTGTTTCTTTTTCCTCGCTCCTTGGGTGGACCTTGGCGAGCTGGGGGGGTACGCAGGGTCAGCGGGGGAGCTGACTCGCTGTGGGAGCACTGTTCCTGCAGATATTTTTCTCCCCATCCCTCAACACGCACCTCCGCCCTCTTCATCTTAAATTAATACATGTAGGGAATTTGAGTCTCGGGTGTGCTGCAATGGTTCTACATCTCTGTTGTTCAGAACACCTGGGACTCAATTTTATATACACTTTAGACATTCATTCATAAACTTCTTCATAAAAGTCACATATAGGGAATGGATTGAGCACTATGGCTATGGGTGGCGGGATGACACCAATCTCACCCCCATGCCTATGCTCACTCAACATTATGCATTTAGACAATTAGGGCTTGGGTTAGAGTTGGAGTGGAGGGGAAACTGGTATAATGCCAGCCTTTGCTCCTTCTCTTTCCTTTTTAAGTACACTTTAGAACAACACTCACCAACAGTACATTTGGGGACGGGGGTGTGTGTGTCGGGGTCTTGATTTGTTAATTTCAATTTTATTTATTTATGTATTTATTTATATATATATATTATTTATTTATTTTTCTCTTACCCCCCTGGTTGCCTGGCGGACATTCTGGGGGTGGGCCGTCAGGGGTTGTGCTGGGGTGTGGGGGGGTTCGGGGCCTGCGGGGTTGCCGCGGGCGGGACTGGCAGTGCGCTCCCCCTGGGGCTGCTTGGGCTCGAGTGTCCTGTCCTGTCCTGTCGGCGGGGCGTGGGGTGGGCCGGATCTTGGATGTCTGCTACTCTCCACCCCAGAATGAATGGGCCTACCTCCTGGGTTTGGATGTGGGCTGCCCCATGTAGGGAGCAGGTACATGTCTTGGACCTGGGGGGTATAGAGTGTGCATCGGGATTATGAATGGAGCGTGTCGTTATTGTTTGTCTTTCTATGACTGAGGGTGAGGATGAGGGTGGGTCTGAATGAGTGTATCTGTGTATGAATGTTTAAGTGTCAGGCTGGGACTTGGACTGCCCCCTCTCTGATACTTCTGAGGCTACCTAGTGTCGCACTCCTGCCACGTGGCCCCCTGGTGGGTGTTCCTCTGCCCGCGGGCGTGCTTGGGACCCTCACTATCTGGGGCTGGGCGCTTGGGCGTTTGTCGGCTCGGCCTGGTGGCTGCCTGGTGGGGCTCGGGTCCTCTGGTCCTGTCGGGTCTGGACCTGAGGGGTGGGCGTCCCCGGTGCCCGAGCATCGGCGACCGGCCCTGGGGCTACATCGGTGCAGCGGGCTCCGGCGGGGGCCTGTGTATTTGTCGCTGTTGACCCCGGGGGGTCATTGTGTGTGGTCCCTGGTGGGGTTCGTCCGGTTCTTCCCCTTGGTCGGATCTGGGGAGTGGACGAGTGGCTCGTCCTGTTCGGGTGGTCCTGGGGACTCTGGGCTCGGGGTCCTTCCTGGGGTCTTGGGCTCTGATCGCCCTTTCGTCTGTCTCGGGCTTTGGAGGGACAGATCTCTGATGCTTCACATTTGCTACTAAATGTTCTATTGGAGGAACCTTATTCACTTATGCATGCTCACAACCACACACAAATGGATGTAGGGATGTATATGTAGATATATGTAGATGGGTATATAAATGAATATAAATATATATGTATGTATACTGTATATATATTTGTAGGTATGGGTATGTTTATATATAGAAATCTAATGCAAGGTCATGAATATTATCAGTCTTTATGCTTGTATGTTTTGTTGCTGTGCTCTGTCATGTGCTTTGCAGGATTGTGGACGGAGGTTTGGTGTGTTTGCCTTGTGCTCTTTTTGTGGATAATTGTTGTTTTGTTGTCTCACTTTCTCTTTTCTTTCTTTCTCTCTATAAAAAAAAATAAAAAAAAATAAAAAAAAAAAAAAAAAAAAATACATATTGGAGTGAGAGGATGGCTATAAGGTGTGAAGGGAGGCCATCTATAAATGGAAAAAAAAAAAAAAAAAGATGTATGATAACTAAAGAGGACTGGAAGACGGAAGTTGAAGACACAAAATACGGGCGCCCCCTAGTGGCTGGCTGCAGCACAATTCTTTAGCCCCGCCCCTCACCCCTCCATGGAAGCGAACAGGACTTTTGCCTCATGAAAAGTAGAAATGCACCAATCCGATATTAGCATCTGTATAAATATTGGAAAAAAAATCTTGACAGGGTATCGATGACAATGTGATTGATCCATATGGACAGAAGCTGATTGCTGTTTACTTTAAATATCTGCTAACCAAGCCAGTGAAGCTGTTGTTTTTCCTCTTATTTGAGCTCCTTTATTATTTTAAATTAAATTTAGAATACCTGAACCATTTGAAAGGCTCGTTGATGTTTATTTTTTCCTGTTTGACTTAATCAGTCAACCTATTGTTTTTGTCAGTTTCAGTACCTTTATTATTATTTATTTTATATTGGATGTTACTCATATCATAATTGCACTGACTGAACAAATTAAAGTTATGTTGTTTTTAATAATAATAATAATAATGTCACATTTTTGTCATCTGAGTATGTTTCCATACAAGACGAAATTTGACTCTGCATTTAACCCAATCACCGCCAGGTGGGGCAGTGGGCAGCTATAGAAAGCGCGCCGGGGAGCAATTGGGATGAGATGTGCTGCTCCCACAAGTTATGCCGTGACTGGGGTTCGAACCTGGGTCCTTCGGGTCCCAAGTCGTTCTCCCTGCCACTACACCATCTTGGCTTACATGTTTGACCAAACTTGTGAAGCTACTGGTATGTATAAGTGTGCTGTACTGGTGCAGTTTCCAATAAATTTGTAATTCAGTAAATTTATGTCTGCATAAAAATAAAAAATAAACATGTTTTAAGTTAATTCAGCATCGTTTTTTCGGTATCGGATCGGTATCAGCCAATACTAAACCTCAGATATCAGTATCAGAAGTGGAAAAAAGTGGATCAGTGCATCCCTACATTAGCCTGGTTAAAACCAGACCCTTGTACTTCACTTCGCTTTGTACTAGGGTCTGGGACTTGTCCCATAGACAGCGATTTCTCTGGTAGATTTTTGAATGGACCAATCAGAGTACGGAAGGCGGAGTTTTGTTAGTTTAGCCTGGCGAGGTCCAGGCTATCAGATAAATAGCTCAGAAACCACTCGGTGGATATTTTTTCTGCTACCAGTGTGTAATTATATGGCTCTAATTTACTGACTGTTGGCCTAGATGAAACATTTGAGATAAAATTCGATTTTTTTATCATTTATTTTCGTAGCGCACCCGAGGCTGTTTGGAAAATGTCAAACCGAAACTATTTAAATCCAGCAGATTTGACCATTTCGTGAATTGATTTAGGAACTGTTAAGCTCAGGAACACTTCTGATATAACGTCAGCTAAAATATATTTTTTCTCAGCAAAGAAATAATAGTTTTTTACCTTGTTTTGATGAAAATTCCTTCGTGGCGGCAGCCATTTTAAATGACGACGTCAGTCGACGTCGTTCAAAACTCCGCCTTCTGTTCTCTGATTGCTCAGGAACACTTCTGATATAACGTCAGCTAAGAAATATATTTTTCTCAGCAAAGAAATAATAGTTTTTTACCTTGTTTTGATGAAAATTCCTTCGTGGCGGCAGCCATTTTAACTGACGACGTCAGTCGACGTCGTTCAAAACTCCGCCTTCTGTTCTCTGATTGGTCCGGTCAAAAATCTACCGGAGATATCCTTGTCTATGGGACAAGTCCCAGACCCAGTACAAAGCGAAGTGAAGTACAAGGGTCTGGTTTTAACCAGGCTATCCCTACATGTAAAAGTAGTTGATTTTTGTTGATTCATGTACAAAGTAGCTGTTATCTTACTTTTACATTAGTAATTTGAGGCTTAAAGCTGCTATATGTAGTTTCCGGAAAACGCTGGACTTAGAAAAATGTTGAACAAAGACACCTTTCTGGTCCTTCCCCCTTGCTCTCGGCTGAACTGCAACTCAGCCTCCTTAGCTCCTCCCCCACAGCATGGCCTGTCTCGTGAACGCGCATGCGATACTGTAACCTTCGTTATCTTTATTGTTTAGTTTTAATAATAAATTATTCAAGCAAAGACAATAACTAAAAGTGATAGGTTGAACCTCCGCTATATTGACACAGCTACTGTTTGAACGAGAACGTGCGCGGATGCGCGCTGCGGGCTGGGACAGGCGGGGGCGTGGGTTAGGGGCGTGAGAAGCTCTGTTTTTATTGGCTGGTTAAAAACTCTGTTTTTATTGGCTGGTTAACGGCGGGTCACTGTGGGTTTTTAGAAATGCTTGTAGTACCACCTGGAGAAGCCAGACGACTTTAGTTTTTTTCAGAGATTACTTTGTCTAACATCAGTCTGTCGGGAGATAGTGACAAGAGTGAAGAAATATGTTAAAAATATATTTTTAGAAAAGTTACATACATCAGCTTTAAAGAAAAATGTTATGTTGCCCTGTGATTGACAGTCAGCGAGGTTTGTGTGTTGGGTGGGGGGGCAGTGTAGGTGGGGCTTTTGTCTCAAAGGTGCAGCCCTTCATCTCTACTGCACATATTGTATAAATACATGATGGAAGCCCCTCACCCCAAACCAGGTTTAAAAAAAAATATTGATTTGTTTCATTTCTGAACACCAGGAGGAAGTAAAATTGCATTGTCCATCTTTATTGATGTTGATGGCTCCAACAGCACATTTTTAATCAATATCAAATGTCTAGGACAGGCCTAACTTGAAATTTAAAAAGTACATAATAAAAATAAGAAATTAAAGACCTACAATTTGTACTTTGTACAACAGAATGCTTTGTGTTAGGGAATTTTTGGTCAAAGTTTATGGATGCTTTTAAATACTACAGCTGAGAATGTTAACTCTGCCCATGAACCATATGTTTGGGGTTAGTTGAAAACTGGATAAGGAGCTGGGCGAGGCTGTTGCGTACAGCTGGCACTCCAAGGATGCATCAGAGTCTGCGAGCTCGGCTGAACTGATATGATAAGCGTATAAAAACAAGCTTCACACACTGCCCATGGCAGAGTTTCGTGACTGGTCTTTATGCGTGTGCTTCCTGTATATCTACGTGTACTTCCTGTATATCTGCGTGTACTTACTATATACAGTATCTGTGTAACCTGTTCTGAAAATCTGACCTTGCAAGTAAAATGCTGGTTAAAAATCTTCTCCTGCCGTTGAGTGTGGCTCCTTATGGATAAATGAGATAAAGCAAATGTCTCTCCAACACTTGGTGCCTGCTATACTTCAGTTTTAAATAATTTTATGAGGAAAAATGGCAGTTATAACCTTTTTAGGGAAACCTTCAAAATACAGTCATGCAAGATGTCACTTGATTTTTAGCAATATAATGTGTTTTAGTAATGACTCTCGGCTACTACCACTTAAAACTTTATAGTTCAATATCTGTAATAATGAGTGATACACAGCCTTTTGCTGTGTTTGCTAAAGTCAGTTAGTTGTGGAGGCAATCCTGAATCAGGTTGCCTCTAAATGCTAATCATTGGAGATAAGATACTTTTTCCAGTTTTACAGTTTTATTCACATTTATCAAACGGTTCATGGGATATTTTGCTAACAAACAGACGAAAACATTACTAACCACCTTTTGCATTTTGCTGACAAACAAAGATCAACTGTTGCCACCACAGCAAGACCCAAACAGTCCTCTTCATCATGACACCCGTGTAGAAAACACCTGAAGCCAAGTTTCACAAAATGAAGTCCACAAACAGATTCATGAAGTCTTAGTGAGGACGTTTCTCTCTGTCAGCAGCTCTTTAACCCGACGTTCCTCGTCTCATCCGATCTTCTGCTGCCTCATCAGTAGTCTGTAAATCTAATGAGCCGTTAGCTCAAACTGCAACGTTCAGGAGCGAGCAGGTAGTCTGATGTTAAACATCAGAGCAATAAAATCAGCACAAACACAAACACCGGCTGTTTTTTAAATTACCGGTACCCACTTTCAAAAATGAAAGGCAATTACCGTAATTTTCAGACTGTAGAACGCACCCAAATATAAGATGCACACACTAAATAATTAATTATTTTTATACATGTAAAAGCGTGCTTATGTAGAAGTCGTGGGTGTCCATGTTGTAACAGATTGACACAGAAAGTTGTTGTTTTTTTACTTTTAAATTAAATATGTTCCGATAACATACACAAATACAGTACGTACAGTATTTTTTTCTCTTAACAATGCCTTTAACACAGCTGGCAATTTTTTTTAATTACAGTAGCAAGTCACCATGGCTATTTTCAACTTCCTCCTGTGCACTAAAAACCATTAAAGTCGTCTTCTTCAGTGTCAGAATTGAACAGCCTCAGAAATACGTCACGCACGTCCTCAGTCTCTCCTTCGTTCTCGAAAAAATACAGTAGCCTACCAGGAAGTAACTGATGCCATCTTCATATTCCATCTGCTGCAAGCTTCTACGCACATGCAGCGCAGAGTCCTCCCTGCCCCGACCTGGCTTAGGTCAAACCTGTTCACCTCCAAGTAACCCAGTTATGTAAACACACACACACACACACATATATGCACACAGTTAAAAGAAAAAGTGCACAACAACAGTTTCAACACCCATAAACTCTCAGATAATGAGTTTGTAAGTAGTTTGAGTCTCAGCTCCTTTATTCGAACCTGAACTCTGTTTTCAGATTTTGCGATCCAACATCCAGATGGAAGCATGTGATTGGTTAATCTAACATATCAAACATCTGACATCAATAATAATATCCCTACACAGTTTTCTACTTTAATGCTTTGAATGTTTTTTTTGTCCGTTAGCAAAAATATCTCATGAACCATCCATCCATCTTCTTCCGCTTATCCGGGGTCAGGTCGCAGGGGTAGCAGATAGGGAGGTCCAATCGTCCCTCTCCTCAACCACTTGGGCCAGCTTCTCCGGGGGAATCCCAAGGTGTTCCCAGGCCAGCCGAGAAATATAGTCCCTCCAGCGTGTCCTGATTGAACACCTCACCAGGGAGGCGTCCAGGAGGCATGGCTCCTCTCGACATGGAGAAGCAGCAGCTCTATTCCGAGTCCCTCCCGGATGACTGAGCTTCTCACCTCATCTCTAAGGGAGAGCCCAGACACTCTGCGGAGAAAACTCATTTTGGCCACTTGTACCAATGATGTCGTTCTTTCAGTCACAACCCAAAGTTCATGACCATAGATGAAGTTAGGAACGTAGATGGACCGGTAAATCGAGAGCTTTGCCTTTTGACTCAGCTCTTTCTTCACCACAACAGACCGGTACAGCGCCCGCATCACCACAGACATTGCACCTATCCATCTATTGATCTCTCACTCAATTTTTCCGTCATTCGTGACCAAGACCCCGAGATACTTAAACAACTCCTCCACTTGAGGCAGGACCTCTTCTCCAACACTGAGAAGTCACTCTTCAAAGGAGGGGTTTTAACGAAACTCACAAAGTAATTATTGGCCATACGTCTACAACTTGTTAACGTTCAGAGTATTTAAGATGGCCACAACAGCTAAGTGACACTAGCTAACACAAAAATGGTTGTAGTTTAGTCAGTTCTACAGATATTGAGATGAAGTCTGGCGTGGTGGTAGATGAGAGTGATCCTCAAACACACACTTTAAGCTCCATCACATTTTGCTAAATCTCACAACACAGGGACTAAATCATACATTTCTTTATTTTCCAGGTTTGACCAAAAATGCTAAAACACCATCATTTGTCGAGCTAGAACGACCTTAGCTGAAAACTGTGGCGTGAAAACTGGCGAGGGACATAAACTCCTTCAGGGAGTTAAAAGTCTTTTGTGTTTAGACAGAAATTAGTATCAGCTGAAATCTGAATCTGATGAAATTCGGTTACATTAGGTGTAGAAAGCTAAAGTTCAGCATATCTCTGATGTGAACATTAAGGTATCGACTGAAGCATTAAGCTCATTTAAACATGACTTGATGGATTTAAACCGTGTTGTTTCAGTGAAATGATGTTCACCTCTAACATCTTTGACATTAGCAGAAGCTTCACCACTGAGACCCTCCTCCTCCTCCTCTCTGTTTTACTTCCTATCAGATGGAGATCCTCCAGAGCATTCCTGCGTCCAGGGAGGATTTAACAGCACAGTTTGTTTTCACTCCTGTCCTCCTACTTCATCTTTACACCATCAGTACACCATAACTCCTCTCACCATCCTCCACCAAGTTCTGAGCTCCTAAGTTTGTCCTTCAGTAGAAACTCTGAACAACAGAGTCCAGTTAGAGATGAGAGACACAAGACATGAGAGATAGAACATTAAAAAACTCAATTCATTATAACTTTATTGTCCATAAAATTCCATGAAATTGAGTATTATCTTTGGCATCCGGCTCATAAAAATAAACACAAGTTAAAAATGTCATAAAACTTTTTTAAAAAGCTTTGCTAACCCAATAAAAACATTCTAAAGTGCATGATACATTAAACACGTAAAAACTTCTCAGCAGTTTGTCATGTGAGGCTACGTTATTAAAGGACAACACCCACCGTGACAGTAACAATTCACCATATTGGACAATTACTGTAGTAGAATATGATGTCTATTTTCATTTTTGCATTTGGGCCAGGCGAGTGTAAAAAAAAAAAAAAAACAACGGAGTCCCGGAAACCCCGCCGAAGATTGCCGAAGTCCGGAGTGACGTAAATACAGGCTCCACTCAGAAGGCACGGAGTGAGTTCGCGATGGAGGCTTATGAGAGTGAGAGTTAAACTCGTGTCCTACGTGGATGCGCGAGGTTCTAAATATTTCCTGGTGCAGTTGTGGGTTCAGGACCAGCGCTCCCTGTTTTTATTTATTTTTTAGAACTTTTTAATAAGATATAACACCGCTGCGGTTAAAGGGTTAGAACTAGGCAACACATCGTTTTTATTAGTTGTATTCGTAACTAGAGATGCTCGATATTGACTTTTTTGCCGATATTCGATATGCCGATATTGTTTAACACTTAATTTCCCATTACGATATTAACCGATATTACAAACCGATATTAAGGTGAAATTATATATCTCCTGTCAGGGACATTTTGTCTGCTTTATTGTGTTGCCCCACTGGATACATTCCATAGGCAAACAGTCTGTAGAAAATAAGAACCATTTCAACTGAAGTTATGGAAAAACTACCCACTATAGCTAGGACAAATTTGACTTAACAAATAAAATTAAACATTGTAGCTGTAAAAGTGCTTGGAACATGTAATGTCAACTAAAATAACAAGTAAAATGTACAGCCTACTATAATTTTTCATTGTTAAATAAAATGTGGCTGGCAACAATAACATTTTGAAAACTGCACATTTCTATGAGGTACAAACAACACTTGAGAAATGAGGTAAACTGCAAAGAAAAGAAACAAAAGTGCACAAATAAGTGTTATTTTATCGGGCTTTTGTTATCGGAAGAGAAACCGATACCGATATGTAGAGATTTTACATTTTTATGCCAATATCGGTCCGATAATATCGGTAGGCCGATATTATCGGACATCCCTATTCGTAACTACTCTGGTCAGAAATAATGAAGCTACATTCATGCGTGCTTGTTATAACTCCGCATGCATTCAAGGCGGATACTTCAGTGACGTCAATGCCCATATATGGAGAGGGGCAGATTTTGTCGGAGTTGCTGCTAAAATGTGCTTTAAATCATGAAATAACACATTTAGCGTTATTTCTCTACAATATCAATAAACGAACCTGTTTTATTATTTAAGTCACTACTAAATATTAATGGCGATGCAATTTGAAAACATGGTGGGTCATGGACTTTAAGGATGGTGACAGCAGAGGGATTAACACTGGCAAACCCAGGGGAAAAAAAAAACACTAGAACTGCCATGAGTTTGTCAAAATGACAATTCTTCCATTAGGTGTCATGAGCCTGGGGGTGTATATCTTTGTTTATGGGTAAACATCCCCTCCTGAGAATCTTCTCCCAGCATAATCTTCTCCAGTAGGTCAAAACAAAAGATCCCCCTCACACAAAGAACATTCATTTACATACATCCCCCACAAATTAACCACACATTCCAACAGCATTTCCAACTTGCTTCTACAGAGAGAGAGAGTTGTTTTCACCAGAGACTGCTCTGTAGGTGGGGGGGGGGGTTCTTACAAGCTTTGATCAAAAATAATGTTACACTGAATTTTATTTTTTTATTTTTTTTCATTCAACCTTTATTTAGTCAGGTAAATCTTATTGAGCCTCGAGGCCAATGAAACACATACATTAAACAATAAACAATAGAAAAGTAGCAAAAACATCCATCCATCCATCCATCCATCTTCTTCCGCTTATCCGGGGTCGGGTCGCGGGGGTAGCAGCCTAAGTAGGGAGGCCCAGACTTCCCTCTCCCCAGCCACTTGGTGCAGCTCCTCCAGGGGAATCCCAAGGCGTTCCCAGGCCAGCCGAGAAACATAGTCCCTCCAGCGCGTCCTGGCTCTTCCTCTGGGTCTCCTCCCGGTGGGACATGCCCGGAACACCTCCCCAGGGAGGCGTCCAGGAGGCATCCTAACCAGATGCCCGAGCCACCTCAACTGGCTCCTCTCGATGTGGAGAAGCAGCGGCTCTACTCCAAGTCCCTCCCGGATGACTGAGCTTCTCACCCTATCTCTAAGGGAGAGTCCAGACACCCTGCGGAGAAAACTCATTTCAGCCGCTTGTATCCGAGATCTTGTTCTTTCGGTCATAACCCAAAGCTCATGACCATAGATGAGGGTGGGAACGTAGATCGATCGGTAAATTGAGAGCTTTGCCTTTTGACTCAGCTCTCTCTTCACCACGACAGACCGGTACAGCGCCCGCTTCACTACGGACACTGCACCTATCCGCCTATCGATCTCACGCTCCAGTTTTCCCTCATTCGTGAACAAGATCCCGAGATACGTAAACTCCTCCACTTGGGGCAGGACCTCCTCCCCGACCCGGAGAGGGCATGCTACCCTTTTCCGGCTCAAGACCATGGCCTCGGATTTGGAGGAACTGATCCTCATCCCGGCCGTATCACACTCGGCTGCAAACCGCTCCAGTGAAAATTGTAAATCACGAACTGATGAAGCCAGTAGGACCACATCATCTGCAAAAAACAGAGAAGCGATTCTAAGGTCACCAAAACAAATCCTCTCAACACCTTGGCTGCGCCTAGAAATTCTGTCCATAAAAGTTATGAACAGAATCGGTGACAAAGGGCAACCTTGGCGGAGTCCAACTTTTACCGGAAACGAGCCTGACTTACTGCCGGCAATGCGGACCAAGCTATTTATATATATATATATATATATATATATATATATATATATATATATATATATATATATATATATATATATATATATATATATATATATATATATATATATATATATATATACAGGTAGTCCCCGACTTACGAGCGCTCTGACCTACGAGCATCCGGACTTACGAGCTGGCAAATTTTTGGAAAAAACGCAAAAAATACTGAGTTTTTCTGTGTTTTTTCACCACAGTCCGTTAGCTAAACATGTGGACACACGTTTCCGATCATTTTTATGCACTCATAAGCGGTTTTTCGATGAAAAACGAGTGTTTGTAGTCGCGCTAGCAAAACCGTTCCAACTTACGAGCGAAATTCCGGACTTACGAGACACGTGGCGGCCGTTCCAAATTACGAGATTTCCATGTTACGAGCGCCTCGTTGTAACGGAACTCGCTCGTAAGTCGGGGACTACCTGTATATATATAATATATATATATACTTATAAATATATATATACATATATACATATATACATATATATATACTATATATATATATATACATATATATAGTATATATATACATATATATATGTATATATATACATATATATATATATATATATATATATATATATATATATATATATATATATATATATCATATATATATATATATCACACACTTTATGGTATTGTAGGCCATTGCATTAGGTAATACATTCAGCAATTACTTTTACTTTAATACTTTAAGTATTTTTAAAAGCAAGTACTTATTTACTTTTACTTAAGTAAAAATATTAATATGGTACTTCTACTTTTACTAGAGTATATTTTTGTCTGTTTATTTGCACTTTTACTTAAGTACAGTGTTTGAGTATTTTCTCCACCACTGGATTTACCTGACTATATAAATATGCCCCAAGGCCTCCTCCCCGCCAACAGATTGGAATGGCCTCATATACATACCAATGGCTTTAAAAATGCTAATTCAATTTGTCAGTTTGACAATCCCATGGGTTGCATAGGTAGAATTGTCATTTTGACAAAAACTGGTAGAGCTAGTGTTAAATAACTTCTTCTTGTACCCGTTTGTTCTTGACTAGAGGGCACAGGTGGTTTGAGAGGGGTGTGAAGAAAGCCGTTTATATTAAGAGGGAGAAGCCTTCTCTTAACAGGGGAGGAGGTATCAGATTCTAACTTTCAAAAACGTATAATGCAGCTTTAGGACTGATTCCCAGACGATTTTCACACCTGATGGGAACAGAGGAGCCTCGTCTGTGAATTAGACTAACAAAGATCTTAAGAAACCCCTACTGCTAAGGTGTGAGGTGTGATTTGTCAATTTACATAGGTATGCGTGTATCTTATCTCAGCCTTTAAAACCTTACTCCCACACTTTGCTCTTTGAATTGAGAAAGCTCCTCGGATGAGAAGCGAAACGTCCAGTTGTTTCTGCATTGAACACCTTTTTTGATTTTACTAGAGGAACCACCAGTCTTCTACCAGATGGCACCAACCTGAATAATGGTTGCAGTGAATGAGTTGGATCATTGTAAACCTGGATTGCATTTTAATTCCAGAACCTGACTGTACAGGTCTGTGTTTCATTTGTTGATGACCAACGATTTTACTAACTAGTTTGACCACCTGTTACAACTTGTTCCCGTCTCTGGCTGAAGGTTCCCATACCACGAGACAATATTAAAGGAAGCAACACTTTCAACTAGTGACCTGTACACCAAGTAATTTTGCTTGCATTAAATGGCAGATCAAAACTAACAAACTGCAAACAAGCCAGACGCTGAAGGTCAGAACTTGCACATGCACCCCTCCGGGAAACAAATATTAAGAAGTTTTTTGTTCTTTTATTTCTGTGTACGTATCAAGGTGGGGATGCTGAGGCAAATTTCATGTGATTTTATTATAAGTGATCTATAATGCCCCTTACTATTTGTCAATCATCTGTTCCTGTCCTAATTTAGTGCCACTACTTTCAGCTTAGAAAAGCTAAAAATAAAAATAAAATACATCAAAACATATGACTCACCCAGGAATAGTGTGCTATGATTTTTACATTGTACAACAAATGAGTTCATAAAAGCACCGAGAAGAAACTCCCCATAGATTTAAGAAAAACTAAGAAGAAAACCAGCCTCTGAAACACAGACATATTTCACAGTAAAAACAACATTCAGAGTTTAAAGTTAACGTTTAAAGAGAGTTTAAGAGTTTAAAGGTCGGAGGCAATGTCAGCGTCAGAGATTCTTTGTCATTCGCACCACATGTGGTTCATGTGATGAAATGAGATTATGTACACAGGGTCCCAGTTACAGGTAACCCCCGACCTACGACCCCATCGACCTGCGAACCACGGGACTTACGAACATATCATATTTAATAAAAATATGAATTAAAAAAAAAAATATATATATATATATTTTTTTTTTTTTTTGTGTTTAAATGTTCTTAATTTCATGTGTACATCACTTTGTTGCAGCTCTGGTTGTTTTAAAGGCTTTATAAATAATAATTATGATAAAAAAGATCATTTCTGATCATTTTTGAGCAATTTTTGAGCAATTTTGGGAAACAGGAAGTAGGTCTTCAGTTTACACGGTCACAAATTAATGTAGAACACCGGACGCTATTTAAGGTTCAGTCACTGGGGTCTCCGGTCACAAATTAATGTAGAACACCGGACCGGACGCCATCTTAGGTTAGCTGCCGAGAGCTGGACGAAGACTGGTGACCAGGATGGCTTCATATGGATTAATTACTAGCTGGAAACGTCTCTGTGAACTTTGTGGATGTCTCAGGCAGCGGATTTATCGCCGATCGTGCCAGGCCGCCGTGCGAACACCTCCGGCCGGCCTGGCTACACCTCCGGCCTGGCTAGCTCCAGAGCTAACACTGGAGCTAACACGGGAGCCGGCCTTTTGAACACTGGTGACCAGGATCGCATCATGTGGATTAATTACTAGCTGGAATAGCTCTGTGGACGTCTCAGGCTGGAGCAGCGGCTGGAGCAGCAGAAGCTGCAGATTGATCGCGCCGCCGCTCCAACACTAGCTCATGGCTTGGCTAGCAGAAGCTAGCCAGCTAGCTAACACAGGCCTGGAGCAGCTGCGGTGGCTTGCCGGCCCCGCGCTGCTCGGCCCGAAAACAATCAACGCATGGCAACCTAAGATGTCGGCTTTGACCATCTCAAAGTAAGAAAATATATTTTTATTTATTCTGTAAATGTGAATAGCAATGTTTAACATTACAGTACACTACTTTACATGCTTAAATGTGTGCGCGCGCTCCGTTAGCATGATAAATAAAGGTTGAATGAATGAATGAATGAATAATTTTTTTTTTTAAATATAATTTTCACCCCCTACCTACGAACGGATCGAGCTGCGAACCGTTCTTAGGTCCCGATCTCGTTCGTAACACGGGGGTTCCCTGTACATTAAACAATAAAATGTAAAAGAAAAACATTAATAAGATCTAAGATATGAACTAAGAAAAACATTAATTAAAAATACACTAGGCACTAATAGCATAAAAACATTACTTTGAACAGCAGCACGAACATGAGTCTGTATGAGCAGATGAGCATGAATTACACAGCAACATGAAACAGATCAGCAGCAACATGAAACAGATCAGCAGCAACATGGTGCGATTGCTTTTTTCACAGTGATTATTATTATTTTTTTTTATTATTATTCTGGATTATTCTTGTTAGACATTCATGAGTCCAACAGCCTCAGGGTAGAAGCTGTTCCTCAGTCTTGCGGTTCTACACTTAATGCTCCTCAACCTCCTTCCTGAGGGGAGTGGGGCAAAAGGTGTGTGTGCTGGGTGAGTGGGGTCCTTCATGATGCAGGTGGCCCTCTTCCTGCATCTGGAGGTGTGAATGTTTGTGATGGTGGTGAGACTGACTAAAAGACTTCTGTGCAACCTTCACCACTCTCTGTAAAGCTTTTCTTTCTGCAGCTGTGCAGCCTCCATGCCACACGATGCTGGAGCACAGGATGCTCTCCACTGCACACCTGTAGAAGGAGGTGAGGACTGGGCTACTCAGAACAGCTCGTCTCAGCCGTCTGAGGAAGTAGAGTCTCTGATGACCTTTATTGATCAGGCTGGTGGTGTTGTTGCTCCAGCTGAGGTTATCATTCATGTGTACACCCAAGTACTGTACAGTACTTGTAGTTGGAGACCACTTCCACTGCAGATCCTCCTTCAGTGGGGTGTGGGTGTGTTTGTTCCTTCTGAAGTCCACATCTCCTTTGTTTTCTTCACATTGTTGCAAAGGTTATTTTCTTTGCACCAGCTCTCCAGGTGTTCCACCTCCTGCCTGTAGCTGGACTCATCATTGCTTGTGATGTATCCAAACACATCTGTATCATCTGCAAACTTTACAATGTGACAGCCTGGATGGGTAGCTGCACAATAAGCAGAGTAAACAGGAGAGGGCTCAACACACATCCTTGAGGAGAGCCAGTGCTGAGGGTTATGGTGGAGGAGGAGAAGTTGTGAATCCTCACTGACTGTGGTCTGTTTGTTAAGAAGTCTAGTACCAGTTACAAATGGAGGGGCTTAGTCCTAGTGTGATAGTTTGTCCATCAGGGTTTGGGGGATCATGGTGTTGAAGGCAGATGTGAAGTCCACAAAGAGCATACGGATGTATGAGTCCTTCTGATCCAGGTGGGTGAGAGCAGTGTGGACCACAGAGGAGATGGCATCCTCTGTTGATCGGTTCTCACGGTATGTGTACTGATGAGGGTCCTCATTGATGTTGACGGTTGTTTTGATTTGGGTCGTGACCAGTTTTTCGAAGCATTTAGCGACTATCGGGGTGAGTGCTACTGGCCGATAGTCATTCAGACCAGACACTGTAGAGCTTTTTGGGACTGGGATGATGGTGGCGGTCTTCAGGCAGATGGGAACTGTCTCCAGGATAAATGAGGTGTTAAAGATGTCGGCCAGCACATTGCAGAGCTGATCGGCATATTCTTTCAACACTTTCCCGGGGATGTTGTCTGGGCCGGTTGCTTTGTGCGGATTAATCATCTTGAAAGTACCGGTACTCCTTACTTCTGCTGTGATCACGCCGAGATGCTCTTCAACCGGTGGTGAGGTGAGTCTGGTGCTGGGTGGTCTGTTTGAGTCTTCAATGTGTGCATAGAACTTGTTTAGGGCATCAGGCAGAGATAGGTCTTTGGGGCATTGTTCACTCCTGCGTTTGTAATCTGTTATGCATTTAATGCTCCTCCACATGCTCCGTGGGTCTTGTGAGGTGAACTGACCCTCGATCCTCTGTGCATATGTGGTCTTGGCCCTCTTAATGCCAGTAACCAGCTCTTTCCTTGTCCTTCTCGGCTCCTCTCGAGTTTCCAGACCTGGCAGTATTCCTGGCTGCCAGCAGGGTGCAAACCTCTGCATTCAGCCAAGGTTTTCTGTTGGAGTAGCTTTTAACATGTTTTGTGGTGGAGACGGTGTCAGTAATTGTGCTAAACATGTGTTCAACATAATGGTACTTCGTCCAGTAATCTGTTAACGGTGTGCAACAAGGTTCAGTCTTAGGACCCACCATCTTCACAACTTACATAAGTAATCTAGGTCAGATCATCCCTAACGCATCCTTACATTTCTATGCCAACTACACAGTTTATTGTCGAGCTAAAACAGTTGCTAAGGTTTTTCAGCTTTTGAATCTGATTTGACATCATCCAGTCAGATTTATTCAGTCTCAAACTTGTGTTAAATGATGACAAAACCAAAGGGATGTTGTTTACAAACAGGAAGTCGGTCCCAGTACCTTCCTTCCATTTCATCTTCAAATGGTGTTCCTATTGAGTTTGTCGATTCTTATAAAAACTTGGGTATCGTGGTCGATTTGCATCTCTCTTTTAAGCCCCATGCCAAAAACTTGGTAAAGAAATTGAAAGTTAAACTGGAGATCCCGTCTAACTCTCTAGGAAACACCGTGTAACTGCAAATTTCCTTCCCTCCATTGACTATAGTGACAATATTTATATGAACGCTCCTGCAAGCACCTTGCAGATGTTGGATGCTGTTTATCATGGTGCGCTAAGATTCATGACTGGCTGTAATGAGTCCGAGGTTCGGTGAGACTAACCTGTATAAATAAAAGTTGAATGAATTAAATCAAAAGTTGGATTTTACATAGAAAGTACACCTTGACCTGTCATTATGTGTTTATTTCTACTTCCTGTCCTCTCAAATCCAGCCGGTCGAAGCAGATGGTCGCTCGTCCCGAGCCTGGTTCTGCTGGAGTTTTCTTCCTGTTGAAAGATTTTTTTTCTTCTTTCCACTGTCTCCTTTGGGCTTACTCAGGATGGGAGACTGAGATAAAGTGAAGCAATGCAATCTCCTGGCTTCCATAGATAAATAACTTTCGCTAATTGTCTTTTATAATGTATATCACTGTTTCTTTGCAGTGACCTGAGACATGTTGGGCCTCGGTGCTATTTAAATAAACTGAACTGAATTGACTTCTGCAAGAAGCCCTGCCTGTAAACATTTTAGAAAATACTTTAAAGATTTTTATTTGTGAAAGCATTTTAAAAAGTTAATGTTTTTGTGTTTTGTATTAATACTTTGCTCTCAAAGAAGTTTTCTTTCATCTGTGTGTGTGTGCGTGCATGCGTGCGTGCGTGTGTGTGT